>OY282559.1:283962853-283984778 GCA_958295665.1 Tipula vernalis | reverse complement strand
CCATTTGTGAAAATTTCTAAATTTGCTGTATATATTTTTTGATGTAACACACAGCAAACGGCAAACGGGGAAAATCAATAAAATGAACTGTGAAATTAGAGAATTGCTTAATTATGTGATGGTAAAATGAAAAGCGATGAAAAAACTAGAGTAAAGGGTGATACTGAATATCCAGTGTAGCAAATTTGTTATATCAAAAAAATTCTAAGTGACCTTGTTGCAGTATTGTTTTAATTTAAGTTCCACTTGTATAAAAAGGGGTAATTAAAACTTAATTAAAACTATTTTATACATTTGATTATCACCCGGCACTTGGGTTAAGCATAAATAGCTATACGCTATACATATACAATTTTTACCATTTCATCCCAAAAAAATTAAATTCAACAACTGAAATGAAGAAAATTTTTTTTTTTTTGATATTTTATTCATGAAATTTTCTTCTCATTGAAATGAATTATTTATGAAATTATTGATTCCTATTTGCATTGTAGTGATGATCAACATTTCATCACAATCATTATCATCAATGTCACCAACTTGGAAAATGATATGGTTCAATACACAAAATCGTTTACATGCCCTTTCTACTATTTAAAGTGGTTGTGTTAAATTTTATTGGAAAATATTGTTGATTATCCGTTGATGGGAATTAATTATAGACAGTTATATCTAAGGGAATATAAGCATCGTGAATATTTTACGAAACATTAGGGGGCAATTTTTTGTTAAAAATTATTATTATTAGTATTTTTCATTTGGAGGAGTTATATTTTAATAAATAATCCATTATATCAAATATTTGATTTGTTACGTCAATTAACATTTATAATGAAATCACTTTTTCATGCGATGGTAGCATAGAAAGCTTAGGCGACCGATTTGATAAAACCAAACATTATTCTTCATTATTGATTATAAATGTATTAGGATTACAGATAACCACATGTGTAGGAATAGAAAATTTACCGAAAATTCGATTTGAATTCGACTTTAAATTTTTATTAAAAATCCACCCACTAAAAAATTTAAAAACTTTTTGTCACATTTTGTACAATAAGATGAGAGAAGTGTCATTTGTACAACTAATTAAGTACTTATAGTGTCAAGTTTTCTATTTAAAAAATGCACAGGGTTGGTTACATTGCAACCGTATTAAACGAATAAAATAATTGCGTTCGGTTAGTTTAAAAAAAAACTTTTAATCGTCGGTCGTATGATGTTTCTGGCGTGGCAAAATAAAAAAGAATGAATCAAGATATCTGTTTTCTTATATTTAAATCAAATAAATTTCCATTCACAATTATAGAAACCCTTTACATTTTAGTTTGAAATACCTAGACGATCCATATGCATTAATACTAGGTAGGTTCTTCAATTATAGAATCATTCGCATCGTTTTCGACTTCAACCAACTAAAACATTTCGTTATAATTAGAATCTTCGTTAACTTCAACCAACGAAAAAGTATTTGCACCGATTTCAACGAAATTGGAGACAACACTTTCACAAGGATTTTTGTTAATTGTATTGTTTTCAGGGATTTCGTACTTTATTGTTAATAACATTCTCAAGAATGAGAAACAGTCATTTTTTTCTGGGGGGCCGGGGGATTATATTTCTATTTTTTATTAGTAGATGGCTGTTTATTTTACTGCCTCAAAAATGAAGTATTAAAGTATGCAATACAAAGCATAAAACAATAAAGTAATATGTGTGTGTAATTCATGAGTTAATTTCATAAATAAATATGCATTATTTTTCAATAGACAAGAATAACTAAACATACATAGAATTTTTATTCATAATACGAGATATGATTTCTCTCTGTGGCACAATAGCATAGCTGTTTCTTAAGCTGATCCAGTTTGGTCCAAGGCAAGGAAAATAAGTATTTGTAACCTAATTCCATCGAAAGCAGAACAGCTGCAAACGACGATAATACAGTCATAATACTCTTAAACGCTAGCGGATAAATCGTTCGACGTATAGCCATCAACTTCCCACGGCCCAGAATTAGCAGAAGCTATAAACTATAAAACAACTCGGTGAAAGATTTGTTAATGTCGAATCGATGTTGTCACGGTTAAGAAAGGGCGCAGCCGCTCACAAACTTCGGGCTATCAACCAAGAAGCCCAAGGAGCGCCATTAGACATCATTTCAACGATCACGAGTTCTGCTATTTTCACCATAAATTTGGAAGTGCCGAAAGAAAATCCTATAAACCTTACACCTTCCACAGCATAAACCGGAACACGGAGAGAATTTTTTTACAATTTTTAAGTATTGCACTTTCTTAATTCGTGAAACTCGTAATTTAGTATATTAATCATACATTTAGTAATATAAGCGCTATTTAAATAAAAAAGAAATATATTAAGAAAATATTGCATAATTTGCATGGTTATTTTGTTACTGTTAATATGAAAATAACGCTTCATCGAAGAAAATTATTTTGCGCTAACGATTAACTGATCCAGTAAATTTTCCGCTTGATTTATGAAATGTATGCAGTATTCAGGTATAAAATTTTAAATACTGAAAATTAAATTATTTTTCAAAATTCAAGCATATCATGTGCACATTTTAACAAAGATGATTAGTTCTATTTTCAACCTAAATTTAGGTTCAAACCCGTTATTATTTCCTTTGGCGTGTTAAATTAATAATTTTGTAGTTTACTTGTATTTAATTATATAATTAAATGAAAATATCTAATAATATTTAAATGTTTAAAACCAGTTTCAAAGTACAAGGATTATATAAAATAAATGCGAAATAATAACGGAAATATGTATACATAGTTCGTTCAAAATGTAATTGAAAATGTTTTGGTATATTTGTACTATTCGTGCTTATTTGATTTTATAATTTTATTTGTTGTATTTACTGAAAGAGAAAAAGTAAACCATACTCATATTTTCATTTGGCATTTTGAACAAATTTAGACTACAAATTTTATATATATTTTCATTATGATGACATTCAATACTTTGTCAGCTAAATAACTTTTTTTATCAACAAGTGATTTGATGTGATTATCTTAAATATACGTACTTAATCTATACAGTAAAAATATAAACAGCTTTGATGAAATGTTTTACTAGATGTGCTGATAATAATAGGACGTATAAATATTTATTATTTGTTAAACTAAGTGTTTGTCTTCATTATAAATAAATAAAATGCTGGAGGTATCTTTTGTAGGCAACGTTTCATTTGGTTTTTGTTAACAGTTTATTTTTAACCAAGCTTATATTGATCCCGAAAATAATTCATTCCATATAGAATATTCAGGCAAAAACATATTAATACGTAGATGTGATTAAGTGTTTTACTTAATTTTTAATAAAACAAAATATAATTAAATTAATTTTAATTATACAATATTATAAAAGTACCAAATTAAAATACAAGTGAATATACAAATATATTTTCACACATCATTATTTAGAGCAAGTAAATTTATGGATTATTTCAAATTAAAAATGTAATGTCTCGATAATACGGTGGAACAAACGGCACTTAAGAATTTATTGGTGTCATGGAATTTAGGTGATTTGTTTCAATATTTGAAAAGTAAGTATATTTAGTGATGTGTGTTAATTTGTGCAGAAAATAAGCATTTCTGGAATGATATAGTGGTGTGTGGTAAATTCTGATTAATTAATGTTAGGTTAGATTGAGGTTAGGCACGTGTTTTTTTTAGTAGTTATTTTCGTTTACTTGTGAAGTATCGTATGAATTTGAATATTTTACCAATATTTTCAGACTGCTGTTTGGATATAAATTCGTTACCTCTTTTAACAGAGCGGGATTTAGACCGTTTATTTCCTGTAGAACAAATAGGAGTGTTATTGGTTTTTCGGAAGAAGTTACAAGAGTAGAGGGCTCTTAATTTTGAGAAAGTACTTTTTAAATTTAATTTCTATTCATAATACATACGTGTTTCATTACAAAATAAAACAGTAACAGCCCGTTACTACCCAACTAACAATTTTGAAATTTATGAGCGTGATATAAGAGTTAAAATGCATCTTATATTAACCTTTTAAGAGTCTTCTGGCGAACTATTTGGGCATATAAGGTTAAAATAAGCGCCTTGTAAGGTGTATATAAGTGTCATATAAGGCTAAACTTTCTTGAGAAAGAATGATATAAGTTATAAGAATAGTCGTAGAGTAGTCTTTCGTAAGGTTGTTATCAGAATATACATTCTTATGTAAGAGCGTTTTAAGACTTACGTTGTATTCCTATACATATAATTCATCGTTATAATCTTAGAAAATTATGTTATAGGATTATACATCTTTAATGATTCTTAATTCAGTTTTATAACAAACTTGGTATTATCATTTGACAAATAAAACAGATAAATTAAATTAAAACAGATAATGCTTGAAAAACTAATTACTTTTTATATAATTAAAATTTACATTGAAATTAGCATAGAATTTAGCTGCGAATTCAAATTTTTCAATTAAAAATAATAGCTACCTGATCTAATTTTTTGCGCTCTTAAAAATTCGAATAATAAAATAAAGAATTATTATTATTTAAAAAAATAAAAATTATCAAAAAAAGAAATATCATAAAATGGACTAATTAAAATACTACATAGTACTTGTTATGAAAGGAAACTTTATAAAAGCACTTGCTAAGTTCCTAAAATTGCCAAAATATATCAAAATATTACATTTGAAAAAAATGTATCTAAAAAATTACAAAATGGATGCTTTTTTTCATAATGGAAATTCCTAAACCAATGGCCGAAATGACGTTCTACGTGAAATATCTTATAAGTGTCTTATAAGAAAACGTTTAAATTACTTTCCAGGGTCGGCTTGAGTTTATATACTTCGGTAAAACTGAAGAAATAAATATAAATTAACCAACAAAATTAAAGTCATACAAATTTGTTGATATTCAATATTATCAAACAATTTATTATAATCATAAGTTTGTATGACTGTTTTGTATTCTGTACTTAAAAGCAAAAGTCGCTTAAGTGACTTTAAGCGGTTTTTATGAATTTCGCATAAATAATTAACTTTGTTCACTATTTAGATTATATCAAATTTTGGTGAAAATCGCTTCAAAAATAAAAAAGTTATGAGGTAATACATATAATACTCTCAATGTATTTCCATTTGATTTTAAAACTTTAACCTTCATTTTCTCAAAACTACTAAAATGCAGATAAGCGATTTTTGCTTTTTAGTACATATATATATATACATATATATATATATATATATATATATATATATATATATATATATATATATATATATATATATATATATATATATATATATATATATATATATATATATATATATATATATATATATATATATATATATATATATATATATATATATATATATATATATATATATATATATATATATATATATATATATATATATATATATATATATATATATATATATATATATATATATATATATATATATATATATATATATATATATTATATATATATATATATATATATATATACACATACACACATATATATATATATAAATCAGAGACGAAACGTGACATTTTTAGAAACGGAAGCACAACTAATTTTAAATTCGAATCATTAAGTGCCAGCTCTAATGACCTCAGAGCAGTGTATGTAATAAGCATTTTAAATAAGTTCTCGGCATTACCGTGACACCGTAATAGTTTTGGCATACTAAGGTATTGATAATATTTTCTTTTTTTACCATTAAAATTATAAAACTAAATAATGATTGAGCTGTGCTGGTGCTACCGAGCGAAACCTCCATACAGGCCAATAATCGATCAGCTATACGCAATATCAATTTCAATATAACGTAATATTATAGAAACCTGTGAGAGGTTAACATTAAGCGAAAGAAGTCTGTTTTTGTGATCTTACAACGAACTTCCTCTGACACCACCAGAAGCACGTATGGCTATATTTTGCCTTGTTAATATTATATATCAAAACCAAAACTTATGTATATTACCAGCCGTGAAGGCTTGCTGATACACGTATATTATTAAATAATTTAACTACAATTTGTTTCATCTTTCATATTCATTTTGTTATGTATGTATCGCGGTTTTATGGCTTGTACAAAGTGTTGGTTTTGAATATAAATATAATATCTTGATCTCTTTCGCTCCTTTTGACCTTATGATGCCAGCGAACGTCATCTCATGCAGATCAATCAATTTTGTTTCACGTTTATTAACCGGTCATATAGTGATGGTTAAGGTGACGGCTTAGACACACCGCGGTCTCGAGTTCGATTCCCGGCGCTAAGCACAACACCGCGTCCAATTGTGTGTAATATCGTTCGTTGTGCTGACCATCTACAACGATCACCAATAATTGTAACATATGATCTGAAAAAGCTTGTAAAAAAAATCTCAGTATAGGGTTAATTTTGACCTGTATAAAATATAAAATATAAATCGGTTATACTGTTGCTAAACTGTGTATTTGTATACTTTGTCGTCAAATAGTTAAATGAGATTTACCCTGAGCCCGCCACTGATAGAAATGTCTCCTAAAATAACATTTTTAATTATTTTCCTATGTAAGAATATACTAAATATCTAATAAGGGAGAGGTATGAGTTTTTCTTAAAGAGAACTTATCCAAGAGTATTAAGACAATATTTTGCGAATACATATTATATATTTAGAGACATATTTACTATATTATTTTAAATAAAAAAACTGAATAAAACGGTAATATATCTAACACTCGATTTTTAACATTAATTAGTTTAGAGTTACGTTAATCACTAAGTTTTGTTTTCTGCGGTACTCAAACAAATGTCATATTTTCTAAAAGAAACACACTTTAAAGGCTCTTGCAAAAGAATTTAAACAATATGTAATCTTATAGCGTTCTCTATAAAGATTTGTTAATGTTTTAATCTTACAAAACTCTTGGTCAAGAGAAATCCTACAGAACACTCATAAAGAAAGAAATTAAGAGAACTGTAAGACTAAATATGTCTAGGATAAGAAAACTTTTTCACTAAAAACAATAAGAGTATACTAAGTGTTGTGTAAGAAACAGCCTTACAACAGAATCTGTCAAGGTGTAAAAATGCCATGTAAGAATATAATATAAGTTATAAATCGCATTTCTTTGACAAGAAGCTAATAAGTATTCAGTTTTAAACATTCTTGGAGAATGTTATTCTAGGGCTCTTTTAAGTGAAAAATATTCTTAGAAGACAATTTATAAGGCAAAATGTTAGTTGGGTAAAAATTTCGCTTTTCATAGGTCTGTGTTGAAGCCAGTGTGTGTTCATCTCAGAAGTTAATGCCTGAAACCCCGACAATTCCATCAACTATAAAATAATTTGTTAGATAAAGAAATCACATTTATCTTTACAGACACAACATTATTAACTATGTATTGTAATTTTATTTTGTTCAGGATCTAAACTTATGTCTAACAAATAGTGGACAAGCCATACATGAGGAGTATTTACCAAATCATTGTATACCCGACTGCCTACGGAATAAACTTATAAAGGATTGTGTGGAATTTTATTTAAATAAGAAAATTTTTATGACGCATTCTCAATTTGATAAAATAGCAGAAGATATTTGTGAAATATTTAAAACAGAGCGAAAAGTTTGAAAAACTAAATTGTATGGTGAATACGAACAAAATTACAATAACTATACATTTTCAGCAAATATACTATTGTAACACAAGCACATATCCATCAGGAAGACTCTACAATACTTATCGAAATAGTGCAGCGAAACTACGAGCCGCAGGTTTATTTCCAAGAGAGAAACGGACAAAACGGTGTAACCTTGCATTAGATTCCGACAAAGGTACATATATGAAATTGCGAGACCACTGCTGTCTAAACACAAACCCATTATATATATATATATATATATATATATATATATATATATATATATATATATACATATATATATATATATATATATATATATATATATATATATATATATATATGTATATGTAGGATTTCTATATCAACCTAATATGCTACATATTATATTATATTCACCACTCAATTCAACTATATCAGTAACGGTGATATATACAGTCGAGAGAACGCAGTAGCAAATACATTTGGAAAATATATATTTGGATGACGAGCGGACGTCATTGTTTTTGGGAGATTGACAACAAGCGGACGCAATCTAAACAAATTATAAGGCGGTAATTTTATAGTAAATAAAAAGGAATAAAGTTAATTTATAACGTCGTTTGAAAATATTGGATTCGTTTTATTTGGTGTTAACAGCAAATATATTACCGATTCCTACAAATTGGGGGCTCAACCAAACGTAACATTTTGTGATAATTTAATAAAAAAAAAATAAATAAATAAATAAATAAACGCATTTAATAAGCCGACGACATTTTGGTTAGTTTAACAAAAATTTGTGTGAGTGTTAGTGTGAAAAATAATTACTGTGTTAATTACTGTGAAAACAATTATCTTGAATAATGAGTAGCACGCCAGGAAAAAATGATTCATTCGAAGAATATTTAAAAAAATTTGAAGAAAGCCTAGTGACGATGTTCGCTAAAAGCGATGTACCTTCGCAAACGAATCAAGATGGGCTGCGTGCGGAGCTCGAAGAAGTGAAAAATAAATTTAAGTTGCTAACTTGTGAAAACGAATTATTAAAAGAAAAATGCCTTAATAAAACACAGATCGAGGAAAATCACGACGCTACGAAAAATAACGTAACTGAGTCGAATAAAAACCATTCTACTATCCAAGGTCAAAACGTGGATTTGTCGGATGGACAAGGTCATAATGAAACGGCAACTCGTTTTCCGCTAGAAACCGATAACCATTTTATGCCAGACAGTAACAACATATCGAATGATAAACGGCATTCTACAATAAATTACGGTCGTGATCCATATTTATTTGAACAGCCTACAAATAATATCCAATTAAGAGACATACAAAAATTAGTTCCTAATTTTTCGGGAACTGGAAATTACAAAATTGAGACATGGATTGATGATGTTCAAAATTCAAAAAATTTGTTTAGTCTGAACTTAATACAGACTTTAGTGGTGGCAAAGAATGCTTTGACTGGGCCAGCGGCAAAGGCCATTAGAGCTTATCTAAATTTAAGATCATGGGATGAATTAAAAGCAATGTTAATGAATTAATTTCAGGTTCGGGTAAATAGTGCAGAAATACATAGAAGGCTAAGAGAACGAACACAAAATCAAGGTGAAACATTAAAGGAATATCTGCTGTCTTTAAGAGAAATTGCTGCACTTGGCAAAATTAATTGTCAAGCTATCATATAGTAAAGATACATGTTAAACCGAAAGTGATCTGACTGAAAACGTCCGAGATAAATTCAACATGTAAACGGTGACTTGACTGAAAGTTATCTGAAAGTAGTCTGAGTTCGATCAACTTAAATTTGGTTGGTTGAGTCAGTTTGTATATTGAGTTAAACATGTAAACTTTAGTTTAGTTGAACTGACAGATTTTTTCATACTGTTAAAAGGGCAAAATGTTTTTATACATTTTCCAAGTGGTTTTTAAATTATTTTAAATAATTTTTTAATAATTTAAATGTAATTTTAGAACAAAGTGACATTTGAACTGTCAGCTCAGATCAAATAAAAAAGTCCCATGTAAACACCAACCCAAATTTTCAGTCAGATTACGCTCAGATATAACTGAGTCAGATCACTTTCGGTTTAACATGTATCTTTAGTAATAGATTATTTCGTAGAAGGAGTGGATGATATACCAGCCAACAAAATTTTATTATATGGTGCCAAAACGTTTGAGGAACTGAGGGGTAAAGTCGATGTATATCAAACATTTGTCGCTAAAATGCCACCGTTGGATGGAGAAGAAAAACAACGTTTAAAAAATCAAACTAAAATATCCTCATCGAGAATGTTATGCTACAATTGCGGTAAACCAGGACATAAGTCCCAATTTTGTTATAAAAAGTCGGAAGGACCGAAATGCTTTAAGTGTGGCGAATTCGGGCACAAGGCTCCGTCTTGTACAAAGAACAAAACTGTGTTATCAATGCAAGAATCCGATAATTGTAAGAATACTATTAAAACTATATTCTTAAATAATCATGATATAGAAGCTTTAATATATACAGGTAGTAAAAAAACATTGATCAGAGAAGATATATACAAAAAATTTGGTTCTCCTACCATAGTAGCAGACAATAAAATTTTATATGGTATATGTGGCGTTACAACGGAAACATTAGGATATTTTTGGTGCAATTTAATTATAGATGACCAATATTTTGATGCGCAGGTTTACGTGATTTCAAGCGCTGCGATTGGAAGCCATATGATAATCGGAGAAGATGTTTTATTGGAGACCCAGATTTCTTTGCTGCATGGAACAATTAAAATACAAAAACTTCCTAATTTTTTGGCATGTTACAAATTATCAACCGAAGAAGACCCTTTAAAAATTGGAGTGGAGGAATATCAGACGGCAATAACCAACATTGTAAATAATTATAAACCGGCACCGATAAACACGTGCCCTGTGCAAATGAAGATAATCCTCAAAGACGATACGCCAATATACCAACCTTCCAGAAGAATTTCTCAATCCGAGAAAATTGAAGTCGACAAACAAATTGGAGAGTGGCTTGAAAAGGGAATTATAATTGAAAGTAATTCAGAATTTGCAAGTCCAATTGTGATCGTAAGAAAGAAAGACGGTACATGCAGAATTTGTATAGATTTTCGAAAATTAAATGAACAAATTATGATGGATCGATTTCCCATACCTCTAATCCAGGATATGATAGACGAATTACATGACGCAAAATATTTTACAACTTTAGATTTGGAAAATGGATTTTTTCATGTGCCGGTTGATAAATCCAGTCAAAGGTTTACATCGTTCGTCACACATTCTGGACAATATGAATTTTTAAAGATGCCTTTCGGATTAAGTACTGCACCAGATACATTTCAAAGGTTCATAAACCAAATATTTAGACCACTTATATTTAAAAAGTATGTATTAATTTATATGGACGATTTAATTATACCATCTCAAACTGTAGAACAAGGAATTCAAAAATTACACGAAGTCTTAAAAATAGCTGGATCAAATGGGTTGAAAATAAAATGGAAAAAGTGTCAATTTCTATGTGAAACAATACATTTTTTGGAATTCGAGATAAGTCACGCTTCCGTTCGGCCATCAACGGAAAAGATAGAGGCAGTGAAAAATTTTCCCAAACCAACCTCAGTAAAGAATATACAAGCGTTTTTGGGTCTGACGGGATATTTCCGGCAATTTATCGAAAAATACTCCATTTTTGCTAAGCCATTAACGGACTTGTTAAGGAAAGGGGTAACATTTGTATTTAATGAACTACAAATTGAAGCATTCGAGAGGTTAAAAGCCAGTCTGTGTAATGACCCAGTCCTAAAAATTTACAATCCTGAAGCGGAAACAGAGTTGCACACTGATGCGTCAAAAATGGGATTTGGTGCAATTCTACTTCAAAAAAATAGCGTCAATTCAAAATTTCATCCCATATTCTTTTTTAGTAGGAAAACTACTTCAATTCAAGAAAATTATACAAGCTATGAGCTGGAAGTTCTAGCCATTATATGAGCCTTAAAGAAACTAAGAGCGTATTTACTAGGAATTCCTTTCAAGATAGTGACTGATTGCTCAGCCTTTAAAATGACTATGAAGAAAAGAGATATTTGTCCTAGAATCGCAGGATGGGCATTACTTTTAGAGGAGTTTTATTATAGTTTGGAACATCGCCCTGGCTCTAAGATGGTACATGTAGATGCTCTAAGTCGCAATCCAGTTCAGCTGATGGTAATAGATTCTAATATGATAGACAGAATCAAAGCATCTCAAAGAAAGGATGAAAGTATTCAACTGATATGCAAACTTCTACAACATGGACCACACGAAAAATTCGTAATGGAAAGCGGTGTGCTCTATAAAGAAAATAATGAGGGAAGAAAATTGTTATACGTCCCAAAAGGAATGCAGACGGAGTTAATAAAATCAGTACACATAACTGGTCACTTTGGTAGTAAGAAGATGCAGGAAATATTAGAAAGGGATTACTATATTCCGAAATTACGCGAGCTAAGTGATGTTTGCAGACGTAACTGTATTGAATGTATACTGGCCGAGAGGAAAAGTGGGAAACAAGAAGGTTTTCTGCATCCAATATCGAAAGAAGATCTACCCCTGATGACGTATCACGTTGATCATCTTGGTCCGATGGTCAGTACGAAAAAATTATATAATTATATTTTTGTCATTATAGATGGTTTCACAAAATTTGTCTGGCTATACCCGGTTAAAGCAACCACAACATCAGAAGTTATAATCAAATTAGACATGCAGAAAGCTGTGTTTGGAAATCCACAGCGCATCATATCCGATAGAGGTACAGCTTTCACGTCTTCAGTTTTCGAGGAGTATTGTAAAGAAGAGCAAATCAAGCATGTGCTAATCACGACGGGAGTACCACGAGGAAATGGTCAGGTAGAAAGGCTGAATAGGGTCATCATATCATGTCTTTCAAAATTGTCTGCCGAGAAGCCAGAAGAATGGTACAAATTCGTAAATCCCTTACAACGATATTTGAACTCTACCTGGAACAGAAGCGCCAATAGAAGTCCTTTTGAATTGCTCATTGGAACTAAAATGCGTAATTCTGAAGACAAAAATATTATTGACGTTGTACAGCAAGAATTGGAGTTAATTTTTTGTGAACAAAGGAACCAGTTTCGAGAGGAAGCACGAAAACGAATTATCGATGTCCAAGAGGAGCACAAGAAAACTTTCAATCGCGGAAGGAAACCAGCCAATCGGTATGATGTTGGAGATTTGGTTGCAATAAAGAGGATCCAATTTGGCTCCGGTTTAAAAATTTTCCCAAAATATATCGGGTCATACAGAATTAAAAAAGTGGGCGAAAATGAAAGGTACGATGTAGAGAAAGTTGGACAGCAGGAAGGCCCTTTTAAAACATCGACGTGCGCCGAGAATATAAAAGTTTGGGTTCCATATTCGGACGAGAACGATGATGAAATTAGCGAAGATGAGCAGCACGAAGTCGCAAGCAACGTTGCATAAAATTATTAAAATAAAATCAAGAAAAAATGTGGTTGGGGTGCTAGAGGGTTTCTATTTATTTATTTATTTATTTAAAACTAGCTTAAGATTAAAAATGACGAAAGAAAGAAAAGATTCAAAGACGAAAATGAAGACGCAAATACGAAAATGAGATGTAAGACAACGCAAAGACGAAAATGAGATGGAAGACGACGAAAAGACGTAAATGAGACAAAATCAAAAATAATCTTTAATCATACACTAAAAGCAGATTTGCCAAATAACATAAAATGAAAATTGGCCGGGCCGGCTCAATCCACAGAAGGGCCGAGTTGTAGGATTTCTATATCAACCTAATATGCTACATATTATATTATATTCACCACTCAATTCAACAATATCAGTAACGGTGATATATACAGTCGAGAGAACGCAGTAGCAAATACATTTGGAAAATATATATTTGGATGACGAGCGGACATCATTGTTTTTGGGAGATTGACAACAAGCGGACGCAATCTAAACAAATTATAAGGCGGTAATTTTATAGTAAATAAAAAGGAATAAAGTTAATTTATAACGTCGTTTGAAAATATTGGATTCGTTTTATTTGGTGTTGACAGCAAATATATTACCGATTCCTACATATATATATATATATATATATATATATATATATATATATATATATATATATATATATATATATATATATATATATATATATATATATATATATATATATATATATATATATATATATATATATATATATATATATATATATATATATATATATATATATATATATATATATATATATATATATATATATATATATATATATATATATATATATATATATATAAGTTAACACAACTAGAATTGCAATTCAACATAAATTGCAAACACGCGCATCACCTAAAGACGCTAAATCAGCTTAAAAGGAAAACACATGTAAGAACACGCGCAGACATGTTCTAGTTATTTGAGAATATTATAATTTACTTATTAAGCAATTTTTTATGTATAAAATGTTAACATATTTTAAAAGTAAGTTAGTTTTTAGTTTGAAATGTAAAAGATAAACACGAAATAATAAAATAAATTCGTTTTTTTTATATAATCTTCGAGTAAAACTCTTAACTGGCGCCGAAACAGGGACCTGGCGTTAAATATTAATAAAATAATATAAAGTGCAAGTAACAAAAAAGTGAAAAATAAAAAGATCATTAAATCAGCAAACCCCTGCTGAAAAATATCTAAAATTAAAGAACGACAGTTTTTGGTTAAAAACAGAAGTTATACCCACGAGAACATAACCGTTTTTTTTACCACAAATTTTAAAGGCTATACACATAAGAACATAGCTAAAGCCGTTCCACTGAAGTAGTGAAACTAAATAAACCGTGATAAAGTTTGTACCATTAGTAGGCGGGTTACAAATATCAACGCAACATCGCCAAACGGGAGAAATACAGCATATCCATTTATTTAGAAGACACACGTGCGGGTTCCGAGTGTACGAAAACCGGCTGTGCACTATAAAGACCTTTGTGGCAAAACTAATCCACAAATAGGCCATGAAAAGCCTCTTAATTTTAATGTAAGTAAAAATTAATAACAAAATAAAAAAAAAAAAAAAAAAATAAAAATAATAAGAAACAGTAATTATAATAATAACGAGAATTTTAATAATAAAAAGTAATTATAATAACGATAATAATAGTAACTAAATATACTTTTATAATAATAATTACAAAATAAACAATAATAAAAAGTGATTATAATAACAAGTAATAATAAAAGTAACTAAACATTTTTTTTCAATTACAACAATAAAAAGTGATCATAATAATCAACGATACCAATATAAACAAAATTTAAAATATAATAATAAAAAGTGAAACATCATAATGACGACACCAGTGGATCAAAAATTAGATCAAATCCAAGCTGCATTGACAAAAATAACCGGAGCCCTAAATGCTCAAATTGAATTCACCAAACAAATCGAGCGGAGACTCGAGATACTGGAGAAACCTATAAATCCAGCTGCAACAACAATATTCGCAGTCCCACAAAACGAACAAGAGCTTAAGGACATAAGTAAGTTACCTGACTGCGTGAAGGAACTACAACAGTTCGATGGAAATCCAACTCAATATATCTCTTGGGTGCACAATGTCGAGAACATTCTACGAGATTATAACATTGTACGCACTAAACCAATCTATAGAGCAATACTGCAACACATACGGCAAAAGATTAGAGGAAACGCCGATGCGGCATTAATATCATATAACATCTTCGATGATGAGTGGGCGTCTATAAAAAAGTGCCTGTCGCTCCACTACGCAGACAAGAGAGATCTTCGAACGTTAGAACATCAATTAAATAACCTTGTACAAAGAAATATGTCAATCGATGAATTTTATGCCAATGTGAATCATCAATTCTCATTGATAGTAAATAAGATAAAAACGGAGGATTATTCGACAGAAACCATCAGCGTCCTAGTCGAAAACTACAGGAATCGAGCTTTGGATGTTTTTGTCAGAGGGTTAAATGGAGAATTGTCACGAATGTTAATCATCCAAAAACCGACCACACTTCCGGAAGCATATGGGTCCTGCCTTGAGATTCAAAACATGAATTTCAGAAATTTGACGATTCAGAAAAAGAACGTTAATAACTCGGTAACAGCTCCAATCAACCAATTTTCGTATATCAACCCACAAAATCCACGAATTAATAACTCGGTCAACCAAATTTCGTATACCAATTCACATAATCCACGAGTAATCCACAATTTAATACCACCGCAACGGAAAAACATGGTATACAATAATCAACATTATAACAACCAAACATTATACAACAATCAAAATCCGATTCAACAAATACCACCTAGGCCAATTTATCCGAAACCTGCAACACCAATGGAAATTGACCAGTCAATTCAAACCAAACGCGTAAATTACATGAATAGACCAGCATATCAAAATAACCACCAACCAAAAATAGAACATCCAAGCTACGGCGAACCCCAAAGACAGCAAAGAATTTATCATTTGGATACACAGGAGGAAGAGGAATATAATCAGTTAATTAATGAAAATACGGATATCGAGACATTAGAAGACGAACCTGAGGAAATAAACTCAGAGATAAATTTTATGGAGAAAGCCTCTCTAGCATACCATACCTAGAGTACAAAACAGCAAAAAATAACATCCTCAAATTTTTAATCGACACGGGAGCCAACAAGAATTTCATTAAACCTGAACTAGCTGAAGGATCCATTCCCACTAATGTCCCGTTTAAAATAAAATCAGCGGGAGGGGACATCAAGATCAGTAAAAAAATATCCGGACAATTTTTCAAATGCATTGGAATTGACACATTAATAGAGTTTTTTGTATTACCTGGTTTAAAAACATTCGACGGAATAATCGGGGACGACACTCTAAAAAAACTTGGAGCAATTATCGACCGGAAACATAACATTTTAACCATAACCCCAAATATCAAAATTCCACTTAAGGAAAAACACTCAGTTCAAGTAAACAACATCGAAGTTCGGGATAGTCACTTATCCTCAGAAGCCAGACAAAACCTCAAAGAAATCGTGGCAAAATTCAAAACACTATTTAAACCAGTCAACAATACTGAAACAATTGATACTAACGTAAAAGCGGAAATAAAAACAACAACAGATGAACCAATCTACACGAAATCCTATCCCTATCCAGTCAGCATGAGGCACGAAGTGGAGAAACAAATAAACCAATTTCTAAACGATGGAATCATAAGGCCGTCTAAAAGCCCATACAACTCACCAATTTGGGTAGTTGAAAAAAAGCTGGATGCATCAGGCATCAAAAAATATAGGATAGTCGTCGATTTTAAAAGAATAAACGCCGTCACGGTGTCAGACACATATCCAATTCCTGACATATCAAACACATTGGCAAATCTTGGAAAATCAAAGTTTTTTACAACCATCGACCTTACATCAGGATTTCACCAAATCAGGATGATAGAAAAGGATATTCCGAAAACATCTTTTTCCACGATGAATGGAAAATATGAATTTTTAAGACTACCTTTCGGACTAAAAAATGCGCCAGCTATATTCCAAAGAATGATAGACGACGTATTGAAAGAATTCATCGGAATCATCTGCTATGTATATATTGACGACATCATCATATTCGGAGGGAAAACCGAAGAAGAACACCTTATTAATGTCAAAAGAGTATTCTCGAAACTTGAAAAAGCTAACCTACGTGTCAACCTTGACAAAACGGAATTCATGAAAACAGAAACAGAATTCCTAGGATACATCATAACAAACCAAGGAATCAGGCCAGATTTAAAGAAGGTAGCGGCTATACGAAACCTAAAGAGCCCAGATAATTTAAAAGAGTTAAAATCATTCCTTGGACTCGCATCGTATTATCGTCGTTTTATTAGAGACTTCGCGAAAATCGCCAAGCCCTTAACCAACCTCACAAGAGGCGAAAACGCACAAATTAAAGCAACACAATCAAAAAAAGTGAAAATCAGCTTAACAGGAAAAGAACTCCAAGCATTCCGTCAGATCAAAGAGGTTTTAGCATCCACTGAGATACTAATCTTTCCAGACTTCGATAAACCTTTTATACTTACTACCGACGCCTCAGATTATGCAATTGGTGCCGTATTATCACAGGGTGACATCGGAAAGGACAGACCAATCACATATATATCCAGATCGTTAAACAAGACCGAAGAGAACTATGCGGTCAATGAAAAAGAGATGCTAGCAATCATTTGGGCATTAGATAACTTACGAAATTACCTGTACGGAGCGAAAAAAATTAAAATCCTCACGGACCATCAGCCGATCACATTTGCACTAAGTACTAAAAATAATAACGCAAAATTAAAAAGATGGAAGGCCCGATTGGAAGAGTACAACTATGAACTCATATACAAACCTGGGTGTACCAACAAAGTAGCTGATGCCTTATCGAGATTAGAACTAGAGGTCAACACCCTATCATCAACCTCCACGATACACAGCGCTGAAGAAGACAGCACAGACCTAATACAGTACTGCGAAGCACCTATAAACGTCTTCAGAAACCAACTGATAATCAAGACAGGCAAATATATTGATTGTCACGAAGAACCACATCCTACTTATCATAGGCATTACATTAGCCTACCGGAAATAAATAAGGACACTCTTACAAAAATCCTAAGGGATAATCTCCATCCAACCATCATCAATGGAATAAAAATACCCGAAGAACACATCCAAATGTTACAAGACGTTTTCAAAGAACAGTTCCCGGGATTGAAGTTACGTCTAACACAAAGAGTGGTCCAAGACGTCAGCAACGAGGAAAATAAATTCAAAATTATAACAGAGGAGCATAATCGAGCACACAGAAATCACGCTGAGAACAAGGATCAAATCCTAGAACGGTACTATTTTCCACGAATGACCAGCCTAATAAAAAAATATACCAAAACCTGCAGCATCTGTAATACAAATAAATATGACAGACACCCAAATCGAGTCGAGCTCCAAGAAACGCCGGTTCCAACATATCCAACAGAAATACTCCATATGGATATAATCGAGATAAAGAATGAAAAATTTATATCATGCATGGATAAATTCTCTAAATTTACAAAGTTTTTCCACATCAACAACAAATCCGTTCTTCACATCAGAGACAAAATAATCAAAATTCTGCATTACTTCACAATTCCCAGATTATTAGTAATGGATAATGAGGGGAGTTTCGTAAGTCCCATCGTAATGGACTATCTAAAAACCTTGGGGATAGAAATATACTTAACACCGCCCCAGCGAAGTGAGGTAAATGGAGCCATCGAAAGAGTGCATTCTACTATCATCGAGATAATAAGATGTCTTCAAATGGAATATAAGGAATTAACCATAAAAGAACTAGTTAACATCGCAGTAGATCGCTATAACAACTCAATACATTCGGTTATCCAACATAAACCTTGCGACATATTTTTTGGGAGAACGCAGAGAATCAATTACCAAAATCTTGTGGACTTCAAAGATCAAGTCAACGAGGATGTGGCAGAAAAAATTAGGAAAAACCAAAAAACTAACATCTCTAGGGAAAACGCAAAGAGAAATAAACCAAGAAAATATAAACCTGGGGAAACAATATACACTACAATCAAGCAGATACAAGGAAAAGAGAAACCCAGATTTAAAGAAGAAACTGTGGCCAAAGATAATCGAGTCACAATTACCACCACCTCCGGAAAAAGGGTCCACAAGACTCAAATAAAAAATTTAACGCAATAATCTCTTCTTTCCAGTTTCTGGATATTGGGCTTGACAAGCTCACTTACCATCTACAAATATACCACACCAATAATAACCCTCAAACAAGGCAATGGACGAATCATCAATGGAAATTTTAAATTAATCCATGTTATCAACTTGACCGAATATGAGGAAATAATCAACAGAATTAGAACTTCACTTGACAACATTGACCCAAAAAGCAGTCTTCGACCTCAACTGATTCACCAAATGAACCAAACCAAGCAGCTAATATCAGAACTCAAAGGTCAAAAAACTCGATCTCGCCGATCAATCAACTGGATCGGCTCCGCATGGAAATGGATTGCAGGATCACCAGACGCCACAGACTGGGATCAAATATTGAAAAGTCAAAATCAAATCATCGATAACAATAATCAACAATATAAGATCAACAATGTCTTAATGACCACAGCACAGCAGATTCTCAATGAATACAACAAAATTGTTGATCATTTACACGAAAACTCAGATGAAAAAATCCAACAAATACTATTCAACCGACTAACCATAATCAAAGAGGAGATAAAAGAAATCATTCGAGCCGCGCAATTAGCAAAAGGAAAAATAATCAATACAAATTTATTGGATAAAGAAGAAATCAGTCGCCTGGTTGCAGAAATCGAAACCCTTCCATATTCTAACGATATAGAGGCAATAGAATACGCAGAACCTATGATGCTGGCTAAAGAATCAACAATACTATATGTTATATCAATACCGAAAACAAGTAAACAGGAATACAATCACGTCATGGTAAGATCAACGATTGAGAACAATAAACAGATATACCTGGAATACAACGAACTTCTGGTAAATCAAGACGAAATGTTCGGGATCCTACGAGAATGCAAACTATTTCGCGAGACCATACTTTGCGAGACAGATAGTTTGGAAAAATTAAAAGCCGACCACTGCATCAACCAGCTCATAAGGGGATTAGATGCCCATTGTAACTACCAATTCAACAAGAATCAGATAATCGACACCCTAAACGACAATACGATTTTTCTGAGCAACTTTAAAGGAGATATATTTTACAACAACACGGATAAACACCTGGAGGGAAGCTTTCTAGTACAATACGACAATGAAACGATTAAGATCAACAATAAAACCTTCACCAGCAGAGATATTAGGAAATCACAAGTACTACCAACAGTACTACAACCTAATATAACAGATAAAGGTGTAAAAATCGACCCAGGATACCTTCATAACCTGCACCTAAATAATGTAGATCGACTACAAAAATTATTTACAAAACATAAGGAAGCAGCCTTTGTAGACTTCGGTATAATATCCATAATCTTCATCATAATACTCATCCTTTTATTAAGAACAAAACGCAAAAAATGGTCAAATCCAAAACCATGTCAAGAAGAAGTCATCATCAGCCAATCTGGAGTCCAACCAATTAGCCTGAAATTTTGACCCACGGGACGCGGATCCTGTAGGGGGGAAGAGTTAACACAACTAGAATTGCAATTCAACATAAATTGCAAACACGCGCATCACCTAAAGACGCTAAATCAGCTTAAAAGGAAAACACATGTAAGAACACGCGCAGACATGTTCTAGTTATTTGAGAATATTATAATTTACTTATTAAGCAATTTTTTATGTATAAAATGTTAACATATTTTAAAAGTAAGTTAGTTTTTAGTTTGAAATGTAAAAGATAAACACGAAATAATAAAATAAATTCGTTTTTTTTATATAATCTTCGAGTAAAACTCTTAACTTATATATAATATATATATATATATATATATATATATATATATATATATATATATTATATATATATATATATATATATATATATATATATATATATATATATATATATATATATATATATATATATATATATATATATATATATATATATATATATATATATATATATATATATATATATATATATATATATATATATATATATATATATATATATATATATATATATATATATTATATATATATATATTATATATATATATATATATATATATATATATATATATATATATATATATATATATATATATATATATATATATATATATATATATATATATATATATATATATATATATATAGTGACGCCGTTTCTGAAGACAACGATGATCAAATTTGGTTGCAAGTTTATGCAAGCCCGTTTGATATAGTGCTCGAGAAGTGGAGAAAGTCGATTGAAATACGTATTCCATACAATCCAAGAGAAAATATTAAGCATTTTTTAGAAGTTTGGTCAAGATTGTACACTCGAATAGGGCACAGTTGGTAAAGTTAAATTATTGTTATTCACGTAAACGGAATATGTATGTTTCAATTGATTTTCTTCACAGATTGACATTGATTTTAATTACATTCAGCCACACAAGGGATCTCTGTTATATATTAAATGGGATAAATTTATAGTGGACG
>OY282559.1:283771361-283962653 GCA_958295665.1 Tipula vernalis | reverse complement strand
TTTCAACATTTGAAAAGTAAGTATATTTAGTGATGTGTGTTAATTTGTGCAGAAAATAAGCATTTCTGGAATGATATAGTGGTGTGTGGTAAATTCTGATTAATTAATGTTAGGTTAGATTGAGGTTAGGCACGTAAATTTTTTTAGTAGTTATTTTCGTTTACTTGTGAAGTATCGTTTGAATTTGAATATTTTACCAATATTTTCAGACTGCTGTTTGGATATAAATTCGTTACCTCTTTTAACAGAGCGGGATTTAGACCGTTTATTTCCTGTAGAACAAATGGGAGTGTTATTGGTTTTTCGGAAGAAGTTACAAGAGTAGAGGGCTCTTAATTTTGAGAAAGTACTTTTTAAATTTAATTTCTATTCATAATACATACATGTTTCATTACAAAATAAAACAGTAACAGCCCGTTAATAAAAATTTCGCTTTTCATATGTCTGTGTCGAAGCCAATGTGTGTTCATCTCAGAAGTTAATGCCTGAAACCCCGACAATTCCATCAACTATAAAATAATTTGTTAGATAAAGAAATCACATTTATCATTAGAGACACAACATTATTAACTATGTATTGTAATTTTATTTTGTTCAGGATCTAAACTTGTATCTAACAAATAGTGGACAAGCCATACATGAGGAGTATTTAAGAAATCATTGTATACCCGACTGCCTACGGAATAAACTTATAAAGGATTGTGTGGAATTTTATTTAAATAAGAAAATTTTTATGAAGCATTCTCAATTTGATAAAATAACAGACGATATTTGTGAAATATTTAAAACAGAGCGAAAAGTTTGAAAAACTAAATTGTATGGTCAATACGAACAAAATAACAATAACTATACATTTTCAGGAAATATACTATTGTAACACAAGCATATATCCATCAGGAAGACTCTACAATACTTATCGAAATAGTGCAGCGAAACTACGAGCCGCAGGTTTATTTCCAAGAGAGAAACGGACAAAACGGTGTAACCTTGCATTAGATTCCGACAAAGGTACATATATGAAATTGCGAGACCACTGCTGTCTAAACACAAACCCCTCGCCGATATATGTATATATATATATATATATATATATATATATATATATATATATATATATATATATATATATATATATATATATATATATACATATATATATATATATATATATATATATATATATATATATATATATATATATATATATATATATATATATATATATATATATATATACATAATACATAATTGATTAAGACAACGATGATCAAATTTGGTTGCAAATTTATGCAAGTCCGTTTGATATAGTGCTCGAGAAGTGGAGAAAGTCGATTGAAATACGTATTCCATACAATCCAAGAAAAAATATTAATCATTTTTTAGAAGTTTGGTCAAGATATTCACACTCGAATAGGGCACAGTTGGTTAAGTTAAATTATTGTTATTCACGTAAACGAAATATGTATGTTTCAATTGATTTTCTTCACAGATTGACATTGATTTTAATTACATTCAGCCACACAAGGGATCTCTGTTATATATTAAATGGGAGAAATTTATAGTGGACGTGGTTCCAATATTAAAATCTTCTATTAAAGAAAAACATTCACTAAAACAACTAGAGAATTTTGATTTTTCAAACAGCAATAACGACAAAGGTAGTTTATTATTGTTTTTTCCAAATGTCACTGCCTACATTTATCATTTTCATTTTCTAGACTCTAGAGATTAGTTTGTGCTCTAATCATTGCACGCAATACTACCTCCAACTGGCCAGTCAAAACATAACTTAACCAAAAAATTATGGAAGTTCAGTATATTCGACAGCCAAAATGCTTTTACAAGAATGGTTTATTCATTTACTGCTATCGAAGAAATGAGAAAATCAAAGCAAATTGATTATTTTAATTACAATTTATATTTGCAACCGATTGTATTTATAATAAGCGAAAATAAAAATACGTGTTATTATGCGACTTATGATTCAGTTATTTATAAGTTTGATCATCTTATACAAGCCATCAACACATGTTTTAAAATACATTATATATTTAATTTAAGATATCAATCTGAAGCTAAGCTAGTATGGAAATTTATACAAGCCTATTTTTTTGAAATCGATGAAAATTTTAACTCGACATCCTTATCAACTTTAATCGGTAAACTAAATAAATAGATCCTCAGTTTCATCATAAACGTACACAACTATTTCGCTGATATATACATATATAACGCCCCACAGCTACGAAGAACCGCATCGATGGAAACATAGGCATCGGTTACAAAAATAGAATAAGCAAAATAAAATTACAAAAAATAATCATAATAAAATTGTCGTTGTCTGTAATTCGAACTTCCATAAATACCGTTCGCTTACTAAACAACGTGTTCATAATTTTTAAATTGTACTAGCGTAAGCAAGTAGTCCACAAAATTGTGCTAAATTTACTTAAAAATAAAGTTCATTGTAATCTACAAGAAAAATAATGTGTTATATATCCCGCGACACCACAACTCGAAACATATAACTGGCGCAGTTAACGAAAGTGAAAATTATTTTTAAAAAATTAAATTTAGTGTGATTAAATCGATAAAAAGTAATTAAGAAATTAAATTTATTGTGAAAAAAAGACAAACTTTTCGGACAAAAAGTGTTACAAAACACAAAAAAAAAAAAAAAAAATAAAATTTTCAATTAAATTCGGTGAAAATGAAAATCTTGCTCATTTTGGCTATAAGGTAAATCATTTTTTTTTATTATTCATATAATTAATCCTTTTTCCCTATACTATACTAACAATTGTGGAAAAGTTATTGAACCCAAGATTTAGAACTTGTAAAAATCTTTTATTTTCGTATACGTATGAAATTTACTAAAACGAAAAATCGCAATTTATCCGTATAAAACTCTATAGATAAAGTGCAAACGACTATAGAAATATAGATCGTATCGCGAAATCTTATCAAATTCTTTGACAACGCGATCCAAAATAAGTGAGCGGGTTATCACTAAATATTTTTTATGGGACAAAATTCAAAACAAAACGACTTGACCAAAATTAAAGAACAATTTGAAAGCGATTCAAATAAACTATCAAGATTATTAGAAAAAATTAAGTTAGAGCAAATACAAAATAAAAACCTCCAAAAATTAAAAATGGCAAATATTAAAGAAATTTTAGAAATTTTCGACGTAGATAAAATTACTAAGAATATTTTACCCTACGATGGAAGTAAAACAGACTTAGTACGATTCCTAGATTCTGTAGATAATACGATTCGAATTTGCCGAAATTTAGTATCTAACATTAGAAGTAAAATTATAGGCACAGCTAGTAATTCTTTAATAACACATAATGTAAATACAACAAATTGGAAAGAGATAAAAGAACATTTAGTGAATAAATATGCTGATAGCAGAGACGAATCAAACTTACAGTTTGAACTATACAGTCTCGTAAGAAATAATTTATCACCTCAAAATTTGTTCGATAAAATCCAAAATCTGTTGACCTTACTAATTAATCAAGTCAAGCTTCACAACGATAATCAAGAAATTATCGCTCATCAAATTATACAATACAATCAAGTTGGTTTAACAATTTTTACCGCAGGTCTAAAAGAACCTCTAGAAGGCAGAATTAGATCTATGCAACCTAAAAATCTCATAGAAGCACTTGAATTTATTACTAAGGAGCAAAACATTAACAAATTAAAATATAACAACCAATCAACAAGTAGTAATTACTCGTATAATAACAACAACAAAATCAAACAAGAATCTTATAAAACTACGGAAAATAATAATACCAACAATCAAAAATCAAGTAACAACAAAAATTACAGCCCTAACTATAAACCAAACTATACTCCTAATATTAAGAAATTTCAAAATAATTACATGAACAACAAATCGCCGGAAACTAATGATAATACCCAAACCAAAAGAGAAATTAAAACCGAACATTTTAACATTGAGACGGAAATCAATGATGAGATTTTTAATTAATAGCCTTGGAAAATCTACTATATTCAATATAGAAAACATATCTAAACTACCATTTATAACTCTGGCAATCGACAAAAAAATCCTAAAATTTCTTATCGACACGGGGGCCGATAAATCGTACATCAGCCCTGATGTCGTAGACAAAAACTTTCGAACACCTACTGATTTAAATATAACCAGTTTGTTCAACTCTACCACTATTAATGAAAAAAACAATCATAAAATTTAACGAATTCAACCACCCTATAGAATTATTTATACTAAAATTTCATAAATTTTATGATGGTCTAATAGGCTACGAAAACTTAACAAAGCTTAACGCTAACGTTTTATTAGAAACAATGCAATTAAAAAGCCCCAATTTCTCACTAAAATTACACGACAAAATACAGTCATGTATCAAACCATTCTTCTTAAACGCTCTGGAAAAAGTAATAATAAGAGCACCAGTTTCAATAAAAAACGGTGAATTCTACATTAAACCAATAAAAATACAAGAAGGAGTTTACATCCAAGAAGGGATTTACAAAACTCATTCACAACACTTGGCATACGTAGAAATAATCAATCAATCAAATAACAGTAAAGAAATTTTCTTAATTCAACCAATAATTGTCGAAGAACTAAATCAATATCATGAAATCAATTTTAATACATCCCAGGAACACAATTCCATCCAAAATATTGAATCTAAACTAGATCTAGCTAATCTAAATAGGGAAGAAAAAAAGAAATCGTAAAACTTTGTAATAAATTCGAAGATACTTTTCACGACGATAAAAATAAGTTAACATTCACACATAATGTCAAGCATAAAATTGATCTTAATAATGAAAAACCAGTACATGTCAAACAATATCGACATCCTGAACACCAAAAAAGTGAAATAAAAAACGAAATCAACAAACTACTATCAAATGGAATAATACGTCCTTCATATTCACCTTGGAGTAGCCCAATATGGTTAGTTCCAAAGAAGAGCGATTCCCAGGGTAATAAAAAGTGGCGTCTCGTAGTCGACTATCGCCAACTCAATAGCCAAACGATAGACGATCGATACCCCCAAATATTTCAAATATACTAGACAAACTTGGAAAAGCTAATTATTTTTCCATTATCGATCTTGCGGCGAGTTTTCACCAAATTCAAATCCACCCAGACGATATATCAAAAACAGGGTTTAGTCTCGAATCAGGACACTATGAATTCTTAAGGATGCCCTTCGGTTTGAAGAATGCTCCGAGCACTTTTCAACGAATCATGGACAATATCCTTGGAGAATTACAAGGTAACCACGTTCTGTGCTACATGGATGATATTATCGTGTTTTCCACTAGTTTACAGGAACACATTATAGACCTTCAATAAGTATTTATAAAATTGCGCAACGCAAATTTAAAAATACAACTAGACAAAACGCACTTTTGTCAAAAACAGATTGGATTTCTCGGGCACATAATTACACCCGAAGGCGTCAAGCCAAATCCATCAAAAATTGAAGCTATAAAAAATTTTAATCTACCTAAAACCCAAAAAGAAATAAAATCATTTCTTGGCTTAATTGGTTACTACCGAAAATTCATCAAGGATTTCGCAAAAATAACCAAGCCACTAACAAGTTGTCTAACGAAAAAATCAAAAATTGTAATTGACGACAATTACAAAAATTGTTTCAAACAATGTAAAACATTACTAACGAATGAACCAATTTTAAAACACCCTGATTTCGAAATTCCTTTTACGTTAACAACCGATGCAAGCAACTTCGCCATAGGAGCAATCCTTAGCCAAGGTGAAATAGGTAAAGGTTAACCTATAGCATATGCATCGCGTACACTATCAAAAACCGAGACAAACTATGCGACTATCGAGAAAGAACTCCTAGCCATAGTTTGGGGTGTAAAATATTTTCGGCCATATTTATATGGAAGAAAATTTAAGATAGTCACAGATCACAAACCGTTGGTATGGTTATTTAACGCCAAGGATCCGACGAGCAAAATCGTCAGATGGAGACTTCGGCTCGAGGAGTACGACTATGAAATCCTGTACAAGAAAGGAACCTCGAATTCCAACGCAGATGCTCTATCTTGTATAGAAATTAACGAATGTTTAGCAAATAAAAAATTCAAATATCCCGAAACAATAGATTCGATAAAACAAATAAATTCAAATGAATATTCTAAACCCGTAGAAAATTCACTAGGTACCCAAGTCAGCAAAGACAATAAAAACAAACCACACGAAATTAACATGTTACAACTCATGGAAAATTTTGAAACTCTGGATAATTTTGAAACTCTGGATATTAGCGAACCCATGGATAAAACAGTTATTATCCCTGAGACATTAACAGCAATAAATAACTTCAAACGTCAAATCGAAATTCTAGTCGACGAGGATTTCGAAACGATAAATGAAAGATTTAAAATAAAATTCAGCAAATACAAACAATATACAATCAGGAAAAAGAAATATACACCTGAAGATATTAAGTATTTAGCGGAGAAATATATTAATAATACCATCTCAGCAATTAAAACTGATGATGAAACAATTAAAATATTCAACGATTATTTCAAACAAAATCCAAATTTAAAAATAGTCAGATCTAAAATCTCACTAGAAGATATCACAGATCATGACAAACAGCAAGAAATAATCAAAACAACTCATATACCATATCATAGAGGTATAATCGAGAATTTTGAAAAAATAAAAAAGTTTTATTTTTTCCCTAATCTAAAGCAAAAAATCACTAGATTTGTGAACAATTCCGATGTTTGTAAACTCAACAAATATGAGCGCAAACCTATTAATCTCAAATTTCAAATTTCCCCAACACCAAACGGACCAATGGAAATACTCCATTGCGATACCTTCGTGTTGAGATCTAAAACATTCCTTACGATTATGGATAAATTTTCCAAATTTATCTCCATTTTCGAATTGCCTAATCGGAAATCTCAAACCATAATCAGAATGTTTAGACAATTTTTCTCTCGAGAAGGAATCCCAAAGCAAATCACAATAGATTCAGCCACGGAATTCAACTCAGAAATATTCAATAATTTTATGAGTATGCACAATATAGAATTGCATACAACCACAGCTAAGTCATCTACAGGAAACAGTCCTATAGAGCGAGTCCATAACACCTTAACGGAGTTAGTAAGGATAATTCATAGCGAAAATAAAGATATGCCAATATACGAGCTAATGGATGAAGCAACTTTTGCATATAATAATTCAATTCATAGTGCAACAAATCTCACACCATTCGAATTACACAAAGGGCATATAATTATAAAAAATATTCCAGAAAATTTGCCAGAACAATCGGACGAATTTCTAGAAACAATTCGTAAAAAATATCAACAAGTCGCAAAATATATTGCACAACTTCAATTACGAAATAAAACAAAAAATATTAAAGCACTCAACACTGAACGTGATGAGCCAAGACAATTTTTCGAAAACGAAAAGATATTTGAAAAAACTACAACTAGGGACAAGTTAGTTCCAAAATACATAAAACATGTAGTTGAAAAAAATAATGCAGTAACCGTAGATACTAATAAACGAAGAGTTCACAAACGTAAAATACGAAATTGTAACAAACACATCAATAAAGACAACATCTTATTGCAGGATACTCCTGGTCAACCGATAGAACACTTCGACCTCAGTAACGGAAAAGGCGTACTAGCTCTCCAACAAGGTAAAACCAGAATAACAGAAGCTTATTCAAAATTATTCCATATTATCGAATTATCCGATATACGAAATAATGTAAACCAAATCAATAATACCTTCAACGAAATAGTTCAAATGATGAATCATCTAAAAATCAGAGATATACAAGCAGTAATAGCGGAAAGAAGAATGAAAAAATTAGATTTCTCACTGTACAATATATTGCCCAATACCTACAAAAGTAGAAGCAAAAGAGGACTATTTAACCCTTTAGGAAGTTTTATAAAAGCAATAACAGGAAATCTAGATCAAGAAGATCTTACTGACATTCAATCATCAATAAAAAAGCTAGATAATGGTCAATACGAACTTATCGATAAATACAATGATCAAATTAAAATAAATAATCAATTAATAGATCAAAACATTTTATTAACAGAACATATTAATAACCTAACTATAAAAATGAACACATGGATAAAATCAGCATCCATAGCTAGCAAAAATTTAACAGAAGGAACATTTTTAAACCAATTATTTTTACAATTGTTCGACCAAATGGACATAGTTCAGGATCAAATAGACGAAGTTCACGAAATTTTACCTTTTTCTAAAATTAACGTAATTAGCAGACACATACTTGACAACGAGGAAATGGAATACGTAACGTCAGAATTCGATAAAGATAATTTAAAAATTAATTCGGAAGAACAAATTTATTCTCTTTTAAAAATAAAAGCATTTTACAATAATACTGACTTAGTAATAATCATAGAGATTCCACAATTTACTAACGAAACTTTTAACATGTGTAAAATCCAAACATATCCAGTAAAAAACCAAATTATTAACCAACCTTATAACTACATAATCCTAAACTTCAATAATTATATGGTAATAAATAACCTTTGCCCAACAATCGAGCAAATATTCATATGCGAGAAACAACAAATCTACCCAATAACCGGACACTGTATACCAGAGTTATTGAACAATCAAAACACGAGCTGCACAACACAATACATGGAGCCAGCTGAAGAAGTCAAACAATTGGACGATGGATACCTTTACATATCATCACCTGAAGGATTATCAATTACATCAACATGCAATATGAAACAAGCACGAGTTAAAGGAATAAAACTAATCAAATATTCGCAATGCATAATCAACGCAAACAATAAAATATATTCCAACACAAAAACTCAACGCAAGCAGAAACTAACATTAATAACCATTAGAATACTTTAACAAATCAAATAATTTTAATTTAACAAATCAACCTTTATTATTTAATTTTAGTAATAGTATCTGAAATATCATTTTAATTAGCCAAAATGTATCTATGTTTTAAATGTAAGGACACATTTGCAACCATAGACAAGTTGATTGTTCATTTAAAATATGTTCACATGTTAAAATCTAATGACAATTTCAAATGCAACCAATCAAGTTGTCCTCAATCTTTTTCTTCATTACGAACATTTAATTTCTATTTAAAAAATTCTCATAACAGTGCATTAGACAATACTCATAATTTGAATAACGAATCTTGTAAACAATTACATATTATAAGGGAAAATAGATATAGTACGCAGGATGCGAAATTATCTTTAGCACAAATTCAGGAAAATATAAAAACATATTCTTTAATTTTTGTTTCTAAATTAAATAGTTACAGCCATTTAACAAATAAACAAATTGAAGAAATTTTAAAAGAATTTTCGGAAAATATTTCTCAAATGTTCGCTCTTATAAAGTCAGTTCTTTTAGAAGAGGTAAATTCAGCTAGAGAAGAATATATTGTAAACCTTATAAATATTTGCTCTCAACTATCTGCGAATGTAAACACTGAGTATAAACTAATAAAGTCTTTAACTCAATTAAACGTAATGAAATCACCCAATCAATTTACGATTGAAAAAATAGTAAAAGAGAACATTCATGGTGGTACTTCACGATTATCGGAAGTTGAGCTGAAAGGGGTTCTTTCACCTAGAGTATTCCAAATGAAATCTTTTTTCGAACTTTCCAATATGTTGCTTGATGTTAGAAATTATATGAAAGAATTAGAAAATGTAAAATATATAAAACATTTTATTCAGGGCGAATTATGGAAAACTAAATTAAAACAATTAGGCAATAAAATCGCAATACCATATTTTCTTTATTATGATGACGTAGAAGTAAATGATCCAATTGGGAGTCATGCAGGGGTACAAACAATTGCTTCGTTTTATTATAGCTTCCCAGTATTACCTTTGGATAAAATTTCCAAACTTGAAAATATTTTTCCAGAAATGTTTCTAAAATCTGCAATTTTTAAAAAAGTTGGAAACAATAGAGTACTACACAAACTAATTGAAATTTTAAAAGACCTTGAGATAAATGGGATACTGCTACATACCGATAAGGGAGATTTTCAATTTTATTTCATTCTGGGCCTTGTTATAGGAGACAACAAAGCATTAAATGATCTGCTCTGTTTTTCAAAAAGCTTCACTCACAATTATTATTGTAGGTTTTGTTTAATGCATAAAAAGGATACGCAATCTCTGTTTTGTGAAGATACACTAATGGTCCGTGATCGTGATAAGTATAGCAACCAAATTGTGTTAGGGAATTATAAACAAACCGGAATCGCTTCAGAATCTCTTCTTAATACAATTCCAACATTTCATGTTACTGAAAACTTTTCTGTGGATGTAATGCATGATGCATTTGAAGGAATTGTCAAATTTGGTTTAGTTAAAGTTCTCAATTTTTTTATTGGTAATAATAATTTTGATCTAGAAACTTTCAATTTCAGATTAAGAAATTTTAATTGTGGTAAAATCGAAATTCGAAATAGATGTGAGGTTATTAAGGAAAACCATTTAAAAGCAGAAACACTTCATCTTTCTGCAAGGGAGGCTTACAGTATGTTACATTTTTTTTTTCATTATTAGTAGGAGATTTAGTAGATCGAAATGATCAGGGATGGAAATATATATGCCTACTCGAAAAACTGGTTGATCAAATGTTATTACCTTTCTATACGGAAGAAACAATTAAAAAATTTAAATAATTTAATTATGCAGCATCATCAGCTCTATATTAATCTATTTCAAGCTAATCTGAAACCAAAACATCATATAGTAACCCATTACTGTTCTGTAATTCGCAAGTCTGGGCCCATAAGGTATCTTTGGTGTATGCGATTTGAGTCTAAAAATACGGAAATGAAAAATTATACCAATGTTACTGGCAGTCGAAAAAACTTACCATTATCAGTTGTGAAAAAGTATGCTATGAAATTCAGTTATTCCATTCTGAAATCTCCTGTGAATTGTTGTAATAAGAGCATCAATTTTATAAAATTATCAGACATTAAACAGCAAACTAATTTTACTCTACTGGAAGAAAAGTTTACAACTGAACAACTGAAATCAGTTCAAAATATAAAAATTATTTATTTTAACGGTTCTCAGTACATGAGAAATTTATTTTTATTTAAGGAAAATAAATTATTTAAAATAACTGAGATTTTAGATATTGATAATAATAATTATTTGATTTTAAATCGTTTTAAAATAAATTTCAACGATCATTTAAATTGTTTGATGATTTTAGGAAAATATAACGAATTTTTAAATATCGCAAAAGTATCTGAATTTGAATACAAACCTTTTGAATATTAAAAACTATTTAATGGAGACGAGTGTATTAAAATAAGATATTTATCAAAACCTATCGCTTAATATGTATATCAATGAAATAATTTGAAATATTTGTATAATTAAGAAAAGTAGAACTGATTATTTTTATTAGTATTAAAAGAATGAAAAATGAAAATAGCTACCAATAATTTAGATAGGTATTATGATTTATTAAATTTAAGTGAAATACATATTGTACATAATTTAGTATATAAACTCTTTAGTTAATATGAACGTACATTATATTTATATAATTGAAAAGCTGATTTAATTTTTTTATGAAATTATAATATGAAATAAATTTTTTATAAAATCAATTCTGTCAATTTGTGTTTTTCTCGTACTGAATTAATCCATGTTTGTTTAATAGATTCAACACTTTATTCTTATACCATGGATTTTCTAGTATAATGTTAACAAATTTGCCTCTTATTTTATTAAAGTGAACGTTAATTCCAGCACAATATTCTAAAACGTTAACCGTAAGTTTCTCAAATTATGAAATTTTCCGTAATATTTTTAGTAAATCTGTTTCGTATTTCATGAAATCAGAGACATACTTCCAGCACAATATTCTAGAATATTTACCACATTTTGCTGAAATTATGACGATTTGAAGCATATGTTTAGAACAATTGATGCTTATTTCTTAAAAATGAATGCATATTTATAACGCAATTTGCTAAATTGTTCACTACATTTTTTCTCAACTTTTGAATTTTTTAGATTGTTTTTAGTTAATCGATTTCTTACTTCCTGAAATTTATTGCAACATTTCAGCATAATTTTCTAAAATATTAGTCATATTTTCTCAAATTATGATTAAGTTTCTTATTATTCAAAAAAATGAAAATTCTTTAATCAAGTAAAGTATCTCTCAAGGTAAGTAAAGTTACACTAGGCTCCAAATCGGTAGGTTATTTGCACAATATATGTTGATTATGCTTTATTATTTCTCTCCGTGAATCTTCAAACAATTTTCAAAAAAAAGAATGAATCCGTTAGCGAGTGCGGCTCAGAATAAACTCCAGTTTCTCTTAGGAACCGCTGCAGACATTGTGGTGCTTCCCTTTAAATATTTCCCAAACAATGCGTCAAAAAATAGACCCTGACCCGGTCCTCTTCGCAGCTAATGGTTCAGTAATTCAGATTTATGGAACAAAATTACTGAATGTTAACATTGGTTTAAGGCGATAATTTCCACATATTTTTACGATAGCGTCAGTTGACAGACCGATTATCGGTGCTGGCTTCTTGAAAAAATATGGTCTCCTCGCCAACCCCCGTGGAAGACGCCACTTGGATCCCATGACGAACCTTGCAAATATTCAAAAGCAAATGTCAAAACATCTACACCAATCCATCCATCTGGTAACTACGCTGGATCGTTACATGGTCCAATATATTCAAAACTTTACAATGCACCTAAACGGATGTAGTGTCTTTTCGAAAATTGATTTAGTTAGGGCTTATCATCTTATCCCAATCGCACTTGAAGACTTGGCAATAACCACCCCTTTTGGGTTGTTCGAGTTTACTAAAATGCCTTTTGGTCTTCGGAATGCTGCGCAAACATTTCAGCGCTTCGTGAATAAAGTGGTGAAAGGATTAGAGTTTGTATTCGTCTACATTGACGATATACTTGCGGCAAGCAAAAGTGATCAAGAGCACAAGTGTCATCTCAACAACTGTTTGAGCGCCTCGTCAAATTTGGAGTAAATATCCAAATTTCAAAATGCATTTTCGGTGTTAGTGCTCTCGAATTCCTCAGTCACCAGATTACCCAAGAAGGCATAACATCCTCCCCACGGCGAGTTGAAGCTATTGAAAGTTTTCCCCCGCTAACATCAATTTAACAAATCCAGCGAATTATCGGAATGGTCAATTACTACGATCGATTCATTCCAAGACTAGCCGAATCTCAAGAACAAAAAATGTTTTTCTTGGCCCGAAGAACACTTTCTAACTCTTCTCTGTTAGTGCTGCAGGAGCGGTCCTACAGCCATGGAATACGGATCATTGGCAACCTTTGGGATTTTTCTCAAGAAAACTCTCAGCAACAGAGGTAAAATACTTTTACTTTGACAGGGAGCTTCTCGCTATTTATTTTGCCATTAAACACTTCCGCATGTCTTCGATATTTCCCAGTGTCCCCAGTGTTCCCCAGTATCAACAGGAATTATGTTACGCATCGCTGTGCGATACCTTTCTACATAGTCATGTGGATCGGAACTATAATTGGAGCTGGCCCCGAAAAATTCTCCTGGTAATCTAAGGGCTTCACCATAAACTAGTTCAGCTGCAGAGCATTATAATTCACATTTCATTGTTGCTCATATTTCCTACAATACGATAGAAAACTCAGTGCTTCATTTAATTGTATTTCTTTGAGCTTTGAGTTGTCAGTGGAATCGTTCGACTATACCTATGAGCGCCTAGAAAATGCGTAAGTTCGGACAAGAGCTTAAACTCAAATGGACTGCCTTGATCGGTCGTAAATTCGGGATGGTGACAAAGGTCCGACTATATACATGTTTATATGTTCGAACCGTTGAGAAGGGAGATTAAACTTGCTGGGTTCTGACTTTTTGTGTTGGGAAACCTTGCTTTTCTGGCAGCCGATACAGGATTTAACCCAGTGCGTAATGTCCGTGTTCATATTGGGACAAAAATACCTACTTTAAATTAATTTCCGTGATGCTCGAATACTTGGATGAGATAGATTATGTAGTACATAGAAAACTTCACGTCTATAAGATGCAGGAATAAATGGACGGTGCGCGCCTGTTGTTGTTTCACAATAAATTTTAAACTCAGGAAGGATTGTGAGTTCCAATTTGAATTTGAAATTCTCAGGGCGCGATGAATTATTCATTAATTAAAGTAATTCATCATCAGACTGTTGCGTCTCACCTAGATTTTTAAGATCTAGTTTGACGGAGTCTACTGCAGAAACGTGACCGCTAGTCCGTGACAAAGTGCTAGCGACTACGTTCTGCCACCTTCTATGTGTTGAATGTCCGTCGTGAACTGAGCGTCGTAATCGAAATGTTGAGTCTGCCGTGGACTCTTTTCGCTCAGGGAGACTATTGCTTTAATCAAAGGTTTGTGATCTGTAGAGACAGTAAATTGTCTACCTTCCAGATGGATGTTTCAAAGCAAAATTTAAGAGTAGCAAAAAAAATGCTGCAGAACTTACGGATATGATTAATTCGGCTTAGAGAGATAATTCTGTTGGTGCCTCAACTGCTAGAAAGTGGTTTACGAAGTTTCGTGATGAAAATTTCTACATTGAAGGCAATCCACGTCCTGGTCCTAAAAAATAATTCAAAGATGAAGAACTTCCAGCTTTACTTGAGGAAAGCCAATGTCAAACTAAACAAAAACTTGGGAAACGGTTAGGGCTTACTCAGGAAGTAATTTCAAATCGATTGCATGCATTGGGAAAGATACACAAGGAAGGAAAATTGATTCCTCATGAGCTAACCAAAGAGAACAAAAATTACAGTGTTAAAATTTGTTTTAATTTGCTTTCTCTCTACAAAAAAAAAAAATAATAATTCTTTGCACAAAATCATTACTGGAGATGAATAATTGATTCCTCACGATAAGAAAGTGTTATTGTTTGTCTGCTATGTGTTTACTACGAACTTCTTGAACCTTGTCAAACTGTAACGGCTGAACGTTAACAAGCTCTATTAAATGAACTGGCTGTTGCACCCGAGAAATGGCTAAGGACCATAGATAGTATAGGTGAATATTTTGATTATTAACGTTTGTAACAAGTATGTTTTTAATAAAGAAGCATTTGACCAAAATAATTCTATGTTTCCACTTATACACCCAATATGTAACAATATCTACAAAAATACTGTGAGTTAGTAAAATTTCCCAAAAAACCACCTAAAGTTGAACGATTAGTTTAGTATTGTGACGGTGACACCTAGTGTGTAATAGAAGAAATTAAATGAATTGCTCAATGTTTAACTGTACTAAAATGGAATTTTCCATGATAAAACTGTTCTATACTTTTCTAACTAGAAAAATCATGAGCTTTCTAGAAGTTTGGTTTGTGTATATAAAAAAAGCGAACGAAGTCTAATTGGATTAGTAATATTTGGTAAGCGATAGTGTAAAGATTAAAAAGGAATTAAAAAGTGATTTAAAAAGTGTTTTGTGCGAAATAAAAAGTAAAAGTGATCAGTAAAATTTGAGAATAATTTATGTAAAATGATTTTGTCAATTTTGATTGATAAACTGTGTTGTAATAAATTTTGTGAAATAAATAAATTCGTTGGAGATAAATTGAATTGATTTTGTATTATTCACAATCCAGTGATACGAACCTTGAGTGACAATTCAAAAACTTAACAGTATTAATCCATATTTCAGGCAAAACCGAAAAAAGGAAATATTGACCGGCTGTTTATGTTAGGAAAGGACAACTAGTTTCAAATTCTTAAATCGAAATCCAACAGAATATAGACAAGACTATAAGAAATTTATCAAAAGAAATGTTTATTAACCATATAGCTAGTTGTAAAGTTTTTTTTTTTTTGTACATTATTGGCAAAACTATGCTCTTTTCCTAAAAGATGACAAATATGTTGAACTACGCCAGCAATGCGTTGAAAATAATTTTTTTAAACCAACCGTTACCAACCCGACAAATAAATTTATATTAAACTAGATTAGCTAAACCCGGCCATGCGTTGCTGTGGCTCAGTCTATATTCTGGTTAAATGGAAAAGAAACGAAATAGAAAGCACACGTTTCTAATAAGTTTAATTTCACAAAACTTTGTGGGTATACAATATTTTTGTTATTCCATTATCTGTGCAGGTATAGAGGTTGTATTGTTTGCCGACTCTATAAAACACGCAACGTATAATTATCCATATGAGAATCAATTCGTGTCTAGATCTAAACCGCACAATTCTAAAGATTGGCCCTGAACTTTGTTGATGGTGATTGGAAACACCAATCGAATTGTGATTTTCATTCTCTTAAATTGATATGGCATATCCGTTGGAATTATAGGAATGCGAGGAATGAGGACATCTTCACCTTTGAACGGTCCTTTCAAGATTGTTGCTTCTACGACGTTGCTCAATAATTCTTTTACTGCAAGCCATGTGCTGTTGCAAAAGTTTGGCTGGTTAATATTTCGCAACATGATAATTGGCAGTGAATTCAAAAATTCTAATGGATAATTAACCGTTTTATCTGCTTCCATAACAGTGTCGACCGACTTGTATGTGACTATCCCGATTTGAATTTTAGACTGAATAATATTGTTAAGTTCATAGACGTCTTTGTTCTCGGCGGCAAGAATAGCACGTTCATACAGCCAATCGTAATTCTTATAATTGGTTTGAATATTGGGAAATAATTTTTCAGCCAATTCTTCTTTTGACGTCACTAAATTGCAGAATTTATGAGGCAATGGAATTCGTCCTGGGGTCAAATCACCTTTTCATTCCCAATTTCCAACAATTCATGTGAGAATATTTTAGCTGATAGGTCATTTCTCAGCTGGACACGTATATTTGTAGTTAATTTCAACGTCTTTACGTGTCGCTACAAAGTAGAGTATTTCAGGCAAGCATTTATTTCGTCCACTGGTATCGATCGAGGAATTATAGGTAATGTTTGCCTGAAATCTCCTGCAAGCAATATGAATGCGTTCCCAAATGGTTTGATGTTTCCACGCAAATCTTGTAATGGTCGATCAAGCGCTGCGAGTGATTTTTTGTGTGCCGTTGTGCATTTATCCCAAACAATAAGTTTGGATTTCTGGAACATTTTTCTCATGCTGAGCCGTCTTATATCGCAATTCAATTATTGCTTTTACATTTTTGGTTAATCACTTGAGCCATATAAATTTCAGCAGGTCCTCATCCAGAGCCTTCGATGTCAGCAGTTTACTCGAGCCGTCGAAAAGCTTAGAGAGGGCAAGCTCGCAAATATCAGTGGTTCCAAGCATTACTTCGACCCCTAATTTTTCATATTTTTTCATTTAAATTACCTGTTTCTCTTATTACGTGAGCTACAGATCCCATTACATCAGGTGCTAGGGCAGATATCGCGTGGTAGTATTTCGTTGAGATTGATTTAATTTGTTTGAATGTAAATCAGGCTTCTAACTGATGAAACCAAACTTCTGGCATTTGCTCGCAAAAATGTGGAAAACGAACAGAAGCTGATTCGAGTTCAGCCAGGGTTCCAGATTTTCCATCGTCACCAGCCATTATTAATAAAACAAATACTTTTAGAAAAAAAACGCGTGTTTTATAATTCGAAAAATTATAGAAAACAAGTTAATATTAACCGTAAATCACGAACGAAATTGTACAAGTAAATTGATATGACTGTCATGAAATAACTGTAAGGGAAATGAAACTTAGCAAAACGGAAACAAAACGATAAATTTTCATATACAAAAAATACATCTTACTAAGACACACTGCACAGAATCATCGATATCATTCACTGCCCGTTTCGATTATTTTTTAAGTCAGAAAGATGCGGCGTTGTTTACAATTTCATTCAAAATCAAAAAAAAAAATTAACAAAATTATTTAAATGCACTAAGTAATATAATTTGGAACAATAGTCGACCTTATTTCGCTCTGCAAGTAACTGATATTTTCCACCAGGTGAACCGTCGTAATTTTAAATAGGTATCGTTGACTATAGTTTGCAGATATAAATATTTTAATAAGTTAACGTTATTCTGATGCAGCTATTTAAAGTAGGTTATACAGGCTTCTTTAACTGTGGTTTTATCTGGCATATGGTAGCGTGCATGTGTAGGAAGTATATGCTAAGAACATCAAGTGCAAGGGCATTGTTTATATATATCACGGGCATCAATTGTAAACCGTTTTGTCACGGAATCTTTGACTATTGTAAAAAATGCAAATTGGAAATGAATTTTTATTAGGAAGTAGGGAACTGTGAAAGGCAATAAAGCTGATTTAATTTGCATGGAAACATAATTTAATTTGCATGCGTATTATGATGATTTGACCTAACACATAGTAAAATTCTGAAATAAAATTATCCCCCAAATAAACCTAAAGAGACCTAAGTTACATAATTATTAAAATCGATGACAATTCAAAATTGTAAAAAACAAGTCTTATCAATATTAGTTGAGTTCAGCAATTCGACCTTCGCAAAAAGGGATTCAAAATTTTCTTTGCCAGATAGGTTTTTATAAGGCTATTACACATTATAAGCTTTATACATGTATCCATTTTTAAACTTGAATGAATTTCCAAATACATAATTCTTTTGTAATCATCAAACTGTATACTATATGTATTCTGTTCAAGTATTATTCCGTCTTCAATAAAAAAAGAAACATTTTTTTTTTTTTACAAAAATCCTATTTTGTACCATAAAAAGTCATCAATCAATGTTGGACGAATGAACAACCACTGAAGAGGGAAACGAGAGTAACAATAAAAAAAATACAAAAAGCTTATATTAAAAATCCATTTTTCCCATAGTGTTTATAAATATTTCATTTAAGATTTAAAGTATCTTTAATATTCGTATTAAATCTGGTGGAAAAATGGATAACGTTTAAAATGTCCTTTTTTTTAGGTTACGTAATCGTGTAATCAATTTTAACTACGCCTTGGATATGGTTACTACAAATTACGTATATACTACAGACAGGCTATTACAGATAGTAACGATCATGTGTAATTTAAAACTCAAAAAATATTATTTTTTGTCGGTCGACAAAAAATAAATTTCTCCTATGGTCTTCCTTCTATGTCTCTAATATCAAATCTCCGCTCCTTTTAATATTTTTTTTATAACATTACTAATTATTCCTGCTGAAAATAAACTTTCTTATAACTTTGTCTGTCATATTTCTTGTTTTTAATAAGTAATTTTGTGGGGGTTCTTATAAAATATCGGAATACATTATTATAAGGTTATACATAATTAGAAAGAACACTATACATTAAATCGTTGTCAAAGTAATTACACGCCATAAAGTTTCAATGTTAAAAATACCGAACGGAAGATTGTTTGCTTAGTCTAGAGACTCGTTAATACTAGCGAACTTTCTAACTCGTGTAAAACGTAAAGGATTCTTAACAACAAATTAAATTACACTCTCTGAATATGTAATCAAATTTATTTTCAACAGTTTTATCATTTTTTGTTTATTTTGTTGTGTACTGCTTTACACCAGACAACACAAAGAAAAAGTTCCCACGAAAAAATGGTCAAGCCTTAAATCCTATTTCCATTTACCGATTACAACAGTAAAAAATAAAACAGAAAATTCTTTTGTTTCTTTTATGCCAAATCAATACATTTTGTTCGTGCCATGTTTTTCACATTTCCAATTTCATCCCTCATACACATTTTCTTTATTGTTGTACAAATCTTAAGTGTTAAATATTTTTTTTGTTCTTTGTTTTTGTATCGTAGCATTGAGGGAAAATTTAGCACAAAAGACTAAATGATTTACAGAAAAAAGGTAAAATCTCTTTGTACCATTAACAAACAAATTTTTAATCACTCTTTCTTGTAAATTGTTTGAATTGACGAATAATATAATATGGGTATTAAATGGTACTTGATTGGGTTTCTTTTTTGCTAGAAAGTAAAGGCGAGGTCGATGCTTCTTTCAATGATGTTAAATACGAGTTTATTGAAAACGACTTGGGCATATTTTTTATTGTAATTTACTATTGTTCTACGGGTAATACTTTTTCATGTCAATCCTTAATCGTGACAACGTGTCAGCGGCGAAGGTACCACCACCACTTAATAACATACTATTCGATAAACATTATCCAATCCTTATGTTGCCTTTATTTTGAAGCTAAGGAATGCTAAAATCTAATTTGTCTAACAATATTTGTACTAGCAGTTTGAATTCACCAGCTGCTAAAGTCCTTAAATTTCTTCCGAAATCTGAATTCTTCTGCCTTCTTCTGAATAAAGAAACTTAGCTCTAACTAAACCGCGCACCTGATACTGAATTGTTCTTTTAGCAGATAAGAGTAAGGAAGACATAATCAAATAAATCGAGCCACAGTGCGCCAATAACAACAAACAGAGGGTCTTAAAATATTTATCACATTTAGATTTCAATAGAGTTTACGAAAATTGAGTGCCATTCTTTAGAATGCACAATAAAATATTTCTAACAAACATTCAAATCTGCATCAAATACTGTGCCGATCCACAGACATACCACTGTAGCGCATTTCTCAACATACTATATGAAGAAATTTGTAAAAATATTTCTTCCAACATTTTATTAAATTTAGTAGACATCCTAACGACTCGATTCCGCAGAATGACCAATCACTTCATACTGATTCTCTTAAAAATGTTATAAAGATTATGAGACATACAATGATCTGGTACGAATTAAATTCCGGTTACTCAGAAGAGAGAAGCAAGTTTTTAATTATAAAAATTAGGCAAATACAGTAAAAAGTAAAAAGTAAAAAGTAAAAAGTAAAAAGTAAAAAGTAAAAAGTAAAAAGTAAAAAGTAAAAAGTAAAAAGTAAAAAGTAAAAAGTAAAAAGTAAAAAGTAAAAAGTAAAAAGTAAAAAGTAAAAAGTAAAAAGTAAAAAGTAAAAAGTAAAAAGTAAAAAGTAAAAAGTAAAAAGTAAAAAGTAAAAAGTAAAAAGTAAAAAGTAAAAAGTAAAAAGTAAAAAGTAAAAAGTAAAAAGTAAAAAGTAAAAAGTAAAAAGTAAAAAGTAAAAAGTAAAAAGTAAAAAGTAAAAAGTAAAAAGTAAAAAGTAAAAAGTAAAAAGTAAAAAGTAAAAAGTAAAAAGTAAAAAGTAAAAAGTAAAAAGTAAAAAGTAAAAAGTAAAAAGTAAAAAGTAAAAAGTAAAAAGTAAAAAGTAAAAAGTAAAAAGTAAAAAGTAAAAAGTAAAAAGTAAAAAGTAAAAAGTAAAAAGTAAAAAGTAAAAAGTAAAAAGTAAAAAGTAAAAAGTAAAAAGTAAAAAGTAAAAAGTAAAAAGTAAAAAGTAAAAAGTAAAAAGTAAAAAGTAAAAAGTAAAAAGTAAAAAGTAAAAAGTAAAAAGTAAAAAGTAAAAAGTAAAAAGTAAAAAGTAAAAAGTAAAAAGTAAAAAGTAAAAAGTAAAAAGTAAAAAGTAAAAAGTAAAAAGTAAAAAGTAAAAAGTAAAAAGTAAAAAGTAAAAAGTAAAAAGTAAAAAGTAAAAAGTAAAAAGTAAAAAGTAAAAAGTAAAAAGTAAAAAGTAAAAAGTAAAAAGTAAAAAGTAAAAAGTAAAAAGTAAAAAGTAAAAAGTAAAAAGTAAAAAGTAAAAAGTAAAAAGTAAAAAGTAAAAAGTAAAAAGTAAAAAGTAAAAAGTAAAAAGTAAAAAGTAAAAAGTAAAAAGTAAAAAGTAAAAAGTAAAAAGTAAAAAGTAAAAAGTAAAAAGTAAAAAGTAAAAAGTAAAAAGTAAAAAGTAAAAAGTAAAAAGTAAAAAGTAAAAAGTAAAAAGTAAAAAGTAAAAAGTAAAAAGTAAAAAGTAAAAAGTAAAAAGTAAAAAGTAAAAAGTAAAAAGTAAAAAGTAAAAAGTAAAAAGTAAAAAGTAAAAAGTAAAAAGTAAAAAGTAAAAAGTAAAAAGTAAAAAGTAAAAAGTAAAAAGTAAAAAGTAAAAAGTAAAAAGTAAAAAGTAAAAAGTAAAAAGTAAAAAGTAAAAAGTAAAAAGTAAAAAGTAAAAAGTAAAAAGTAAAAAGTAAAAAGTAAAAAGTAAAAAGTAAAAAGTAAAAAGTAAAAAGTAAAAAGTAAAAAGTAAAAAGTAAAAAGTAAAAAGTAAAAAGTAAAAAGTAAAAAGTAAAAAGTAAAAAGTAAAAAGTAAAAAGTAAAAAGTAAAAAGTAAAAAGTAAAAAGTGAAAAGTGAAAAGTAAAAAGTAAAAAGTAAAAAGTAAAAAAGTGAAAAGTAAAAAGTAAAAAGTAAAAAGTAAAAAGTAAAAAGTAAAAAGTAAAAAGTAAAAATTAAAAAGTAAAAAGTAAAAAACAGTAAAAAGTAAAAAGTAAAAGTAAAGTAAAAAGTAAAAGTAGAAATGTAAAATGTTACATTGTAACGGGCGCTTGTCATCCCCGTTACAAAATACACCTAATTCAAGGAAAAAAAATAAACTAAAAACACTGCATCCCACCTTTTGAAGATATTTTCTTCTAAAAACAACCCAAAATTAGAATGTCAATTCCCGGATGCAGTTATAATTCTAATTACGTTAGTTGAGTTGTATCAAATTGAATTGTACAATAAATTAACGTAAAATTCTATTTATTCTAGCGGCGCGTGCCCATATGAATCATATTTTGATTTACGTTTAAATTTGTGTGTGCTCAAGTTACAGTAAATAAACGTAAATAAATTTTTCTGTTTTTGTTGTTGCACACGCGATTTTTGTCAAGCGGGTGTACAACACTTTTAATTTTTTATTTTTTTGGTTTCCTTAGCGTTTATTCACCTGCAGCTATTTGAAACTAAATTGAATTTAATTTTTTTTGTTGTTGTTGTTTTGTGGGTAATTTGGGCAGTTCATGTGTTTACACATTGAACGAAAACGTGCCGGATGTTTGCAATTTTTTTTTTGCATAATCGCTAATAACCAATAAAAGTATTGAAGGGGAGGAATGCGTTTTTCTGTTGATGGATCAATGTGGAAAATAATTTTTCTTTTTTGGTCAATCAGCAGAAAAATTGGATAAAAACCTCGCCAATATTTTATTGGTGGTCATTAAGATTCTTGCTGTTTTTTTGATTGTGGTATTGCAGTTCTCCTCGTCCACGTGAAAAAAAAAACAGAAGTAGAAATATAATTTCAAGTTTGAGATTAAATTTTGTTTTCCTTTGAAACCGAGAGCTTGGAGTTATTTCTTTTGTGGTAAGTATACAAAAATAAAAAATAAAAAATTTTTTTTTTTATGATTACTAACTAAAGGGCACCGGTTGTTGGGTGTCTGTGGACCGTCCCGTATGGAACGGGAGACGGCAAGTGCTTTGCACTGTTCTCCCTCTGTCCACAACACCCAACAACCTTCATTCTTACTAATATTGGTTAGGGGCCGATGGCCAACTTTGGTTTTTTTATTCTTTTATTTTTATTGGATTTACAGATGAATCTGTAAATCATCCTTGTTTTCCTCCCCCCCCCCCCAAACAAAAATAATTTCGAAGTGTTAGGCCACATTTTTTTTAACCATGTGGCTGATCCGTTGTTTTTTTTTTATTGACCTACTTTTCCCTTTTCTTTGGTTGTTATCAACCACTATGTTCTCAAAAACGACTTTAACTAGATCTTAAGGGGAGCTACCATCCCCCACGACCAAATTCCTCTACCCGACTTGAGCACCGGGATTAAGTTGTGGTAGCATTCACCCCTTAAGGTAATATTTGTAACGACTTGATTTAGGTCAAACTAAATCTAGTCACAAAATAGTTACAACATGTAAAAATGTTTGTTGGTCTAAAACCATTTTACTCGAAATTGTGTTTCAAAAGTCTGTGATGTCTATGTCAAAAGGATCGGCTACCTGCCCAAAGTATTGACCAAAAAACCACGAGGTTGTATTTCCATATATTTTACGAGGAGGAGAGATTGTTAAGAGTCTACAATTCAGTATCGATCTGAGAGCATTGTGAAAAATAAATCATCCTTCAATCACAGTTCACGGTAGTTTTCGAAACGCGTTAATTTGGGGTTTGAGTTGACCGTTGTGTTTGGTGTTGAGTTGCGGGTTGAGTTGGGGTTATGTTGAAGGTTGAGTTTATGTTGAGTTGGAGTTGAATAGGATTTGATCTGAAGTTGATTTATGTTTGGGATCATGTATAATCCTTTATATTTTAGTTTTGCCATTTACCTAAACATTAAAGTTACACACATCTTCGAAGCAATTAATTCAAAACCATTAAATAAAATTTTATAAAATTCTGCGACACCATCTGAAACAGAAGATAAAAACGGAAGATATGATAACAATCAAAATCTACAAAATAAAATATAATTACAACCTGAATATCCTGCTAAATCTGGGCATAATTCAATGTTAATTAATCAATGGATGAAAAAACTAGGTTAAAAATACTACGCCCTGTATTACTAAAAACTACTTTGAGAAATGATAGGTTCCAAAATTTAGAAAATTGTGCAGCAGAAAGTTTAATAAACTTTATATTGATCATTCAACGAAGATCCGAAAAAGTCTTCGACTACACGGCTGTAAAATCACCCACGAGCAGTTGAACCCTTTGTAGATATTTGGTGCGCTACGAAAAGGAATATGAACCATAAACTACTAGAACAACCAGCATTTACACGTCTTAGCAATTTCTAATATTAAAGTAGTTGAAAAAAAAAAAATAATAAAGTTGTTTTCTTGCAGGAAAAAAGTGTGATAGGCAGTGATTTGCTTCTAAGAACTTTATGAAATGTTATGTTAGAAATTCGCCAAAAAAAATTCAAAGAGCTCGTTTTTCACGTTCAACATCCTTCAGAACGACAAAACAATACCGGGAGTAAGGTTGCTCTTGGGACTGTCCGGGAAAAGGTCGACTGCGCACTTTCAACACTCCATATCCATAGCTCCGTAACATCATCAAATGTCGAATTGAAGGATGTCCGCAAATCGAGACGCTTCATGTAGCCAAGAAAGTAAACCGCAAAACATTTAGAAAAATACCCGAAGAAAAGCTTAACAACTATCAGTACAAACTCCAAAAAGCTCATCTTCTTACGGACAAAATGAAGCTCACACGACTTGAAAGATCCAAAGGGTTATTGAAGCGGTTAGGGAGCAAAAAATGCAGAAAAATTATTTTTACCCTTGAGAAACTATTTCACAATCGTCGAAATGACGGGGTTGGATTTACCCCTGTGGGAAGCTATCGCTCAAATTCATCAATTATAGGCATTAAGCCACGGATATCGTATTCTACGGACTTAAATCCTCTCGACTATATTATTCGGAGTCATTACGTACTGCCATTGTTCGGTCTGGGATAATTGCCTCTAGACTCGAACTCTTAGTAAATATTTAAAGTCAGAGTGCCATTTTGAAAATTCTTAATTTTCGTTTTAAATAAACGTGTTATTTACAAGTCTATACAATTTTCAAAGTTGGTTCAAATACTTTAAAAATATTTCGAATTTAATTAGTCTCCGAATTTTATTGTCACCCGGTATAATATTCGATCCAATTTATATGACAAAAATATAATTAAACGATATAATTTGATTAACTCATGCCGATCTTCTTTAAGTATCAAATTGAGTTTCGTGTTTTTTACCAAATAGTAAATAAAATAATAAAACTTAACTTCGCGATCTCTTACTTTTGTAGGCTAAATAAACTAGATGCCGGGATGTGCATAAGTAATGTTGCATATTTATTAACTTAAGCTATTCATCATGGCAAATGACTATTATATTTTATTTATCCTACTAAATCTTCTTTTCTCTTAAATACATTAGACTGGTGACTGGTAGGAAAATTATACGGGTAACTGAATATTTTGGGAGGCACGTTAACTCAAAAAAAAAAATTCTAAGTAAAATTGACATTTTTTCTCTGTAAAACTGCTTACAACTAAAATTTATATATTTTACAAAAAATTGTCAGTTGAATAGGAATATTTATTTATTTAACAAATTTATTGTTTAACTAACTAAAAATTTGTTAAATTATCAAATTCTGTTGTAAATTTAACAGTAACTTTCGAACAATTGCATTACAAACATTTTATGTCAAATTTAACTTGTTTTTGTAAAATCCACCTTGGAAAAATAATAAATTAAACAAAAGTATAAGTAAAATATAAAAAATAACCATTAATTTTTACAAACGCCTTGTAAATATTTTTAAATTTTATTCTTTTGTAAATAAGGTAAATTTTTAAAATTTAGAAAGAAACTCGATTCTGTTGTATAGATTTGATAAATAACACTTTAAAAATATTATAAAATGTACAAATATTAAGATTAAAGTTACAATACTCTTTGTTAAAAATAAAATTGAACAATATTTTTTAATTTTAATTTGAAAATTTTCAAAAAACAAAAAAACGTTGGTAAAATTTTGGTTAAAAAATTAAGAAATCTTAATGCATTATTAATTAAAACGCATAACATCTCTTCTCTGATGAAATTCTTATTAATAGTATAATTTTAGTAGCCTTTCCTATTGACAACTGATCCTCTTTGAATAAATTAAATGTTTTTTTAGTTATTTAAAAGAATTAAGAAAAATTTAAACCCAAAAATTTCCTTGGAGTGTAGAGTCATTATAATTACCGAACTTTAGATTTAAGGAGAAATATGGTTTTGTAAAAGTTCCCTGTCTGTGACCCGAAACTCAACCTATCGGAAGTGACACTTTACTTAGAAGGTTTAAGGAATGAAATAGCTGAAAAATAAAAGCTTATATTTGAGAAAACAAATGGATTTATTATGAAATGATCTTAATATAATTTGCAAGAGATTCGTTTGTTAAAATTTTTCCAAAATTTTATAAGAAATTGAAGATCCACAGACAATTCTGGACAGAAAATCAACTAAGTCTAGTTTTTATATTTAAATTTAACTAAGTTGTAAAATCTACAAATTGAACATTTCGGTAATATATTTATTAAAAAAATTTTATTTTATCGGTATTTTTGGGCACGCCAATCCTAAACATAAATCCATATTATGTGTATTTAATATAATGCTTTATATGTAATTAAATGAAAAAGAATTTTTTTTTTCTTTTATGTTGTAGAAAATTCATTATACATTAATTATATTATATAATATACATTATGTATGGCTCCAGGCTTCGGAATAACGCGCCTAAAATACCGGGTTAATACAATTATTTTGTAAATACCATAGTACAACAAATTTGTACGGTTTTGTTTAATTTGTTGATTTTACAAATGTGTTTTGTATAATTAACAATAAATTATCTATGTTTTTGTGTTTCTTACAAGTATTTGTATAATTCACTATACTTTTGTCAAATTTACAATTTTTTGTTTCTTTATAACAAAAAACCATCGAATTGTGATATAATTCAGTTAAATTTTGCTCGTGCTACAGAAAGGTTAAACTGAAATAAAAAATATTGAAGTAGATACTAGTGTAAAAATAAAAAATGTGTTAACTTTTATTGGAGTAGCGGAAATTTTAATTAAAAAATATAATTTCATTAATTTTCTAACAGATGAGTAAAATTATTATTAATAAGTATTGTAGTGAAATTAATGGTAGCACCAGCACAGCTCAAATATTGGAGAAATGTCACCATTATAAAAGCCCACTAGGTTACAAATTGGTAAGTAGACAAATTTTTTTAAGCAGAAGTATTTAGGTATATACTGATGCCCTTATTTATTTAAATAAAAAATTCTTTCAACAGATTGAAATTGATTTTAAAGCATCTTTCAACAATGCACATTCCATTGAAAATGGATTTGATAATTTCTCCAGCAAAATTCTAACGATAGTTACCGAAAAATTCAAAGAACCTGGAGATCTACAACTTTTAAATATAGGGATAAATTATTGCTAGGAAGTAAAATTATTAAAACATTTCGATTAACTTTAACTTATCAGAATTTTAAATCTTGTTTGAAGCTCGCTTTATCTTATTTATTTTGTTCCAGATGGTTACAAAGCGGCAATAATCCACTTATTACATCATATAATACCACCAACAGCTAAGAAAATGAAAGTTAAAGGAAACGAAAAAATGCTTGTGAGGTATAGTGTGAAAGACTCCCAACAAAGTTTTTAGCTAATTGGTGTAACAGCTAGAGCTGCTGATTTTGCAAAGCTCGAGCTTTCGATCTTTTTAGAGTACAAGCGTTTTTTTTTTATCCCAAAATATAAATTTTATAACGTAAATTATCTCTCTTTATTAAGAAATCTCTTTATCTCTTGAATGGTAAGAGTTACAAACTTTCTAACAACACTTTCTAATAGAAACTTAAGCCGTGTGTAGCATTTTTGTTAGTTCTGAATCGCCAGCTTGTGCTTTCGCGATATAATGTGTCGGCGACCACGTTGTCTTTGCCTTTTATGTATTGTATGTCTGTCGTTAATTGAGAGACAAAATCCAAGTGTGGTGCTGGCCTTAGATTGCGTTCCGCTTTAGAGTGAATTGCTCCAGTAAGCGGTTTATGGTCGGTATATACCGTGAATTCCCCCGACCTTCGACAAAGTATCGAAAGTGTTTAATTGCTTGGAAAATTTCAAGCAATTCTCGATCGAATGCGGAATATTTTCTTTCCGCGTCCGTTAATTTCTTGGAGAAGAATCCAAGAGGCTCCCAGGTCTCTTTATTGAGTTGTTGTAAGACCGCGAATATTTCAGTGTTTGATGCATCAGTGGTGATGCTATACTATATTTGGTATTGTTTAGCGGATGTGCCAAGAGTGCAATATTTTCTAAGCTTTTCTTGAGCTGAAGGAATGCGCTTTGACATTCTTCAGGCCCAGAATATTTTGAAGGCGTCTTGGGTTGTTTAAGCAGACTAGCCAGATGCGTGTGGATTGGCGTAATAATTTCCGCTAGTTTTGGTATGAATCAGTAGTAATAATTTACCATGCCGATTTTGCATGACAATATAACTGAATAATACCAATATGCCGATTGATGAGAGGGATACGCCTCCAGATAATGTCCACATCCAGTTCTGATGGTTAACTTGTTTTAGGTGTACATTCTTAATTTGATTTATGTTTTGGATGTTTTCTTTGTTGATTACTTCGATGTCAAGCATTTCTACTAATTGACGGCTTGCCTGAATATTATGGAGAGCCCCTTGTATTTCTTCGATTTCACTCCTAATCTCGAAGGATTGGAATTTTTGATTTTTGAAGATTATAGTACAATTCCAGAAGGTCAAAAGGAAGTTTCCCGTTAACACTCTGTCGGAGGGTCCGCAGTTTTAGGACAATGTTTCGTTTTTTGCATTGTTGATTAAAAGTTTGCCATCTAAGATGAATTGCATCTTTGTGTCAGGTTCACGTGTCACATTGCAGTGGCTTTTGGTCTCCAACACCAGTGGTTTAATACAGTCGTCTTTGAATTCTAGTATGTCTGAATGTTTTTGTACGAAATTATTGTACTTCGTACTTGTAAACAGTTCTTGGTTGCGTTTGATGAGATACTGTGAATGGTCCTTTATGATCGTATTATTGATGATCAACGGTAATACCAGTATCGCAGTTGAATTCTCTTCTTCCAATTTTGGTACTTGAAGTATGTAAAGTAAAGTTTCTTCGTTTACTGCTATTTTAGGGGTGACAAAATCCAGAGCTTCATCCGGCAAGGTGATGTTAATACCCTGATTAACCATTAGGTTCTTTATTTGGATGATCTCATTCAGTGAAAGAATTTTGCTGCTTGGCAGTTCCACCTTCGTTCTTATTATTGCATCCTGGATGTCTTCCAAAATTGTATTAATGCTGTCTATGTTTACTATTGTGGCCAGCATTTCTATTTCTGTTAATACTATTCGGTTGGCCATTGTATTATTTTTTAACGCTCCATTTACTGTATCTGTAATTGTTTGAATTCTTCTGTCGATTTGTTTATTTACTTGGAACTGTTGGTTGTTTGCGTCGATTAGTTGGTTCATCGAACTGTTAATGATACGTAAATCCTCGGCAGCTGGGTTTCCCGCTACCCATTTCCATACCGTTCCCAACGTGTCCCACCTTTTATGTCTGTTAGTTCGGGTAGGTTAAATTTGACGGAGATTGTTGTATAGTTTCTTCAATTTATTTCTTATTATTCTATTAAGTTCTAACTTAACATACAATTTATCTGTAATAATTTTACTAATTGATTCTACAGCTATTTCTATACTGGTGAGATTTATAGGATATATGATTTTAACATTTCCTATTTGTATTTTACATTGGTTTGTTTTAATTGATAATATGGGGTCTTCATGTAAATTTTTGATTTCTAATTTTTGAGCATTACTAATATAAAATAGAATTGTGAAAATCACTAAATATGGTTTTTAAACATTATTTTTTGTAAAAAAATAAAAAAAATAGTTACAATTATTTATTTAAGTCTTTTAATTTTATTAACATTTCTCTTAATATTTCTCAATGTTCTAAAAGTTTTAGGATTTACATCTTTTATCTTAGTTTCGACCCCCTTGGTTGTGTTTTCGTCCTAATATTGGGTTTAATGTAAACTACTTACTTTGACTACAATTGTATTCTGACGCCCTTCATTGGTTACGTCTTCGACCATTTTTGTGGTGAAAACAAAATGGCCTTTTTCAGAATTTTTTTTTCGAAATGCTTCTTGAATAGCTTGGTAAAGCTTTTCTGGTGCCAGGATTGCTGTCTGTTTCCCATTATGAAATCTCTTGAGGAAGTTAGTAATTTCTTCTTTTTGAAAAGATTCCTTTAAATTATGATTCGTTTAAACTTAGGGAATATATCCTCCACAATTATCGTATTTAAATTCGAGGTCTTGAAAATTAGTTGATTCCTATAATACTCGTTTATAGGACGATCGGAAAAATGATGAATATCCGCAGTGTGGATAGTCTCTAAGTCACTATCATTGTCGGAGCGGTTTCCTGTTCTTCTTCGAGATTCACTTGAAGTGTTACCCATCTTCTCGCTGAAATTTAGTTCGTTATTTTCTGTTGGCATCCTGCTGAGAGCATCTGCCACTTCATTTGCTCTTCCTTCCTTGTAGATTACATCGTAATCATAATTCTCCAATTCGAGTCTCCACCTCAAAATTTTTGAAGTATTTTCCGATAATTTTCTAAAGGTGAAGGGTTTATGGTCCGGTATTAACGTAAACTTGTTACCGTACAGGTATGGTTGAAATTTTTTTACGGACCATATTATGGCCAATGCTTCTTTTTCATTAGTCGCATAATTTATTTCTGTAGAGTTTAGGGTGCGTGAAGCGAACGCAATAGGTCTTTCAACGTTACTTTGAATCTGAGATAGGACTGCACCCAGAGCGAAAGCTGATGCGTCCGTTGTTAAAATGAACTGTTTGGTGAAATCTGGGTACGCTAATATCTGATCAGTAGCCAGGATTCTTTTCAGCGTCTCAAAGGTTTTTATGTACTCGATGTCCTTAATATTGATGCTTTTGTCTTTTTTCAGGTATTTGGACATAGGCTTTGTTATTTGAACCTTCTTGTTGTTTGCTTTAATTGTGTGAGATTGTTTTGAATAATGCCAGGTTTGATAACATTTTTGTTAGCACCAGTGTCTATTAACAATGTTATTGTCTGATGTGACTCGTTACAATAACACTGCAAGTAAGGAAGGATATTTAACCTTCCGTATCCGAACTCAGGTCTACCTGAAAGTTATCTGGGTTCGCTTGATCGCTCTCTTCTGAATATTCGTCGTTTAAATCACCCTTGTCTTCCTCGGTTCTATCTGAAACTTCGTGATTATTTATCACTCTTCTATTAAAAAAATTTCTTGATCTAAACGAAGGATCCACCTCCATTGGTGTTGGTGCTTCCTTTACCGAATAACTTGGTTTGTTATTGTGAATTATGGGATTGAATTCTTTAGATCTTTGTGGTTTTTGTGGTACGCTGTTGAATTTATATTGCGTAATTTGTACGGTATTTACTGCTTTTCGAGAATTGTTTGATATTTGCTCATTTGAGCTAAATTTACACAAAAATGCGTTAGCTTCTTCCATATCTCGTGGTCTATCCGCTTGCGCGTACCCGAAGTAAGGTTTTCGGAGGCCTGCTATGAAGGCGGCTAATGCGTCTTCTTCAATAAATGCGCTTATTGCTGGCCATGATCGGTTGTAAACCGCGTTTTGCCTTGCTTGCGTTTTGATATATAAATTATTTGTTGATCTAACAAGTAACAAATATTTGTTGAAATAACCGCATTCAAATTTACAATATTTTGTTAAACGCAAAATTGCTTTTAATGATTTTACAAACACTTTTGTACATTTTAAGACGTGTCCGATTTCTGTGCGAAATAATTTTTTTGTGATAAATTAATGTTAAACTGTACGCAACCAAATTATTACAGCACCGGTGTGTTATAATTTTGACATGTCTGTAATAATTCTTGTTTCTGTGCCGGTGAAGTAAACAAAATAAGTTTTACGAGTATTTAATTTAATTTAAATAATATAATAAGTTTCAGCATTTTCTAGTGTCCAGCATTTTGTGAACAATATCACAAACTGTGGATCTTGATATGTTCATTGCTGCACCTACAATTTTATAACTAGTCCCACTTATCAGACACAGCAAAAATATCATTAGTTCCATTTCCGGTCCCCAACCATGGTTTTTATTGGACAAGAATTTGCTAATAGCGATGAAAGTGTTAGACGATATCCTTAAATATATTCTCGTCACAGGATCATTATAACTAGGTATTGAATTAACAATACTGTTTGTTGAGGGAATTGAGTACATTATTGGTCGCTGCAAGAAAGAATTTTGTTAATATTTATAAATACTAGAGAGCAATACCTAACATACATACCTATAAGTTTAAATGAATCATACCTGGGAGTTTAGGAGATCCATTATTAAAGGTCGCGTAAAGTTCCATGTTCTTCTCATTAAACACATGTAACCCGAACTTAATAGAAATAATACCATATTTGGATCAAATTCTGCTTCTATCATTTTATATATACACCTTTAAATAACTCTCTATGTACAATTTATCGTTTGTTGTATTTCCAAAAGTCAATTTTATTATGTCAAAATTATTTCAGTATTCGGACAGCAAATGAACTTATTTCAAATATGGAAGAGAAAATTATTTCACTATTGTCAAATTTATCACAAAAAAATTATTTCGCACAGAAATCGGACACGTCCTTACTATACTAATTGTCTACATTTACAGATCATTTGTTAAATACAAAAAAAAAAATTGTATATCCAATAAATTTATTTTAATAAATTATTTGTAGAACTAACATGTAATTTGTCGCATTTACAAGATTTCAATTTGGTAAGTTTTACAGGTATTTTGTAGTTTTGTCCAAATAACCCTAAATTTTTGTTGGACGTATAGGAACAAAAAAATTGTACGTTTAACTCTGATATTGTTAATAATATTATGATTTTTTTTTGAGTGTAGGTGCATAAATTACTCGAAATGGTTAATCGATTTGTGACAACTGGCAATGGCAAAAAATTACCATAATTTAAACAAAATCTATTAACTTAAAGTACGCAATCAGCTGTGTCTGAAATAGTTTTACCGTTTCTCCCATTATAAACGAAATGAATTAGTAATCTGAAATAAATCAAACATTGAACAGCTTTAAAATGGATTTATAAGATGGCAACAAAATATGATAAACTGTTGATTATCTACCGAAACAAGTAACGATTAAATAAAAACTAACATTTCATATGGTTTGTAAGTTTAATACAAATTGCTTCAGTAGCACGACATGATATTACCTGCAAGATTTGTTTATTAAATGACAAAAAAAAAAAACAAACATAAAAATATTTATGGAGATTTATATTCAATTAGAATCTTTTAATATGATATATGCCCCTTTTTATGTATTAAAGTAACACACAGGGAAGAAAATTTTCCAATAAAATTCCATCATGATTATAAATAACCCTGCTGTACGGTAAACAATTTAACCATATGGACTTTATATGTAAATATATTTAAACAATAAAAAAAAATATGTTTTGCTTCAAAATACTAATGTCACGTTTAGACATAAATTCAAATCAACATAACACACAATACATAATCCTCCGTAATATAAAATGGAAATGTGTTTTTGTTACTGCTAGTGTTTTATACGTGATACGTATTTCGTAAAGTCATATAACTCGTAGTAATATATTTAATTCATGATTGATGTTTTTTCGACTTGACATCTCAAATTTGAACTTCATAAAAAAAAATCATGTTATCTGGTTTTATAATAGACGTACAGACAAGCATATTATAAAAATATAAATGTGAAATGCAAATACTTTTCTCTCTCTAAACATTAAATTTTTAGATGAACAACTTTAATCCTATTCTCTTCTAGGTTCACTCAAAAAGAAAATAACTAAATAAATAAAAATTGTATAACAAGATTGTGAATAAAATAAATACAGCAACGTAAATACAAAAAAAAAAAAAAAAAATCTCGTTTTGCCTTCATAAAAGCATAATCATTATGTAAACATGAATCATGACACAACGGAAACAACAAAATACATGTAAAATACAACGTAACAAAAAAAAAATATGTCAAACGCAAGATGTTTGTTCTACTTGAATACTTTTAATTTTTCCGCACTCCAAAAACGAAAATATGTACGACAATCGACTCTCTTATACATATTGTACAATACATACATATTACTATTAAGTATACTCGTTTTCAAGAATTTTTTTCAAATTTCCAAAAAAGATGTGGAAACAAAACAAAAAGTTATGATGCGAAAATTTGAAATCAACTTTTTTTATGCTTTCCACTTTGCCCAGTGCTTTTCCGATTTATTTATTTTGTTTTTATTAAATTCCATTTAAAAATGTTCCTTTTCAAGTTTTGAAGCCAAACAAAAAGTTTTGGTTATTAAAATAATTTTTGGGAAGTACTGACCGTAGTTTGAATTTGTTTTTTTTTTTAATTAATTTGTTTGCTGTATTATTTTCGAAATTTTTCGTTGTTACCCCGCAGGCCACCTAAAACATGTTGAAACTTTTCATTTATTTGGAATTTCATTTATTAGCAGTTTTTATGGTAATTGATTTAGATATGGATTTTAGGTAAATACGTATTGATTAACATGGCTTCCCTCAGAATTCTAAAGCAAAATCTAGCAAGAGGGCATGTTGAAACGGTAGAATTTATTGTGTTTTATTAGAAAAAAAAAGATTATGAATAAATTAAAAATATTAATTAGGAGTATACAATTCTGTTGTAATGCTGAATTAAGACCGAACCAATATTGTTTATTAGTGGTCTGCACAAAATGTATGATGATTCTGTAGCGGTTCGCCCCACCACAATCAGTTTACACACATTAATCTCGAACACATCTCGAACACATTTAAAAAAGCAAATGAACGCACCTTTTATTCCAGGTGTACCAACCGCGCGATAAATAACCAAAATATCAAAACGTCAATTTAGTAGTACAAAACGAGAGGTGAAAGAAAACAGAAACGAGTCTGAAAAATGCGTGCTTATAAATACAAAATAATAATAATTGAAATAATAAATTATCTTAAATACTTAATAAACAAATCAAATATTTATAAATTAATACATCTTAAATAAAAGTGACTTTTATAAACGTAAATTGTGCGTGTACATATTTTTTACACATTATAAACTACCATAGTGGTGACCATCGAAGTAGCACGCGGCGCATCCGCCATCACAAAAATAATTAATTAATTACATACTCAAAACGGAGTTATTAACACCTACCCGAAGTAATTAATACGAAATAATTATTAATTGTAACAATTAATAAATGAAGCATTCAACGTTCATCAGTGCAGAACTTCTTTATTTATTAATTAGTGTTGGAAACGGGGAACCTGGTACGAAAAACCGTACCAGGTATATGGTACGTAAAGCACAGTTTCATTACGTTTACAGTATAAAATAAACAGAATTACTGTGTTGCTTTAAATTTTTCAGAGAATAAGCGGTTTATATATTCTGAATCACACAAGATTCGCACAGATTAACGTACGGCGGGACACAATCTAATACAAAAGAAACTACGTGAAATACGATTATCCATATAGAAAAAGTATATACTATATTACAGCGGATTATAAAAAGTTCAGTGGTAAACGTATTACAACATAAAGTTCCTGCGAAACATAATTTACATCATAGGGCCTACGCGGTATACCGTACCCAACAATAAACGGTATATTTACAACGGTATATGTCAGCGGATTATTAATAATAACAACAGGCTTTCATTTTTGCTGCATATTATTGAAACAATAAAAAAATAAAATCATCAACCACATCATAAACAGAAATCGGTATTGAAGGTCTTCAACAACAATCAAAACAGCACAATACCGGTGACAGGAATAAAATTTACAACATACAATCACTAGGAAAATCGATAAGTTTTTAATTTTCTTTATAATTTAAATTATTGATTTAATATTATTTTTTTCTCAATATTTTTAAATATCATTACATTTTTTTTTTTTACTTCAAAACTTTCAATAATATTTAAAGTAGCTATAACATTTATTTTTTAATATTTAATCAAACGAATTATATTATATTATATTACCTATATATTTTTCACTATTTGTAAATTTGAATTATTATTATTGCGATTTGCCGAAAATTTTCATCAAAATATTTTCACTCTTTTTCAGTTTCACACATTTCACCAAAACATTTTTCACACTCGTTCAGTTTCGATTCCGCCCAAAGTTTTTTATTATTATCTTGAAGTTATCCTCTCTTTCATTCGTAATATATTTAGTTCAATATTCAAAGAATTCGGTTGTGAAAATTTACTAATTGCCATTTGCAAACGATTTAACGGAAAATGACCGAACCAAAAGGCAAAAACAATCCAAATAACGACACTGATATGGAAGAACCAACAACGAAGCCTGGCCCATCAACGGAGCTTGCTGTTTAGAACGCGGTAATCAAACTACCTTAGTTCTGGGCGAATAACCCAAAAAATTAGTTCTTAATGGCCGAGATTCAGTTCGAGGTTCAAAAAATTACTAGTGATAGGCAGAAATACCTTCACATCCTAACATCATTGTCACCTGAGTTGTGCGACACGATCTCAGATCTGTTGGAAAATCCACCAACAGTCGACCGATTAGATACTTTAAAATGAATCCTAACCGAGAGAAACTCGCTTTCAGATGAGAGACAGTTAGAGATTCTGTTGGACAAATCGGAAATTGGCGATAGCAAGCCATCTGAGGTTTTACGTCGAATTAAACAACTAGCTGGCAATAATTATACTACAAAACTAATTAAATCATTGCGGCTAAGAAAACTACCAAGTTATATACACATAGCGCTAGTACCACAACAGGAGACAATGACATCAGACGAGCTTGCCAAAATTGCTGACCAGTTGAATGAAGCAATGTCGTTGCATACTCAATCTATATCAAAGATACGCCAATCGAGACCAACCCAAAGAGAACAGTTTCACTGCTCCACTGATCATCCCAGCATGGCAGAGCGTTTGGCGAAAATTGAATCCACTCTAGCAAAATTCGCTAACGAAAAACGAAGTCAAATAGCAACTCACGATATCGTCAACGTAGCAATTCAAGATATCGCTCAAATAGCCAAAATAGAGCGGGAATTTGTTGGTACCACCACAAATTCGGCAATAATGCCGAAAAATGTAGCAAGCCGTGCAATTTTAAACCGGATTATCCACAAAGATAGACGATCACCCAAACCAATAGATCTTAAGATCGAAACGGCGGATCATAAGAAAAAACAAGCAAACAGCCGTTTATTCGTACAAGATACTAATAACAAACTTTCATTTTTGATCGATACGGGAGCGGATCTTTCCGTCATCCCATATCAAAACTTTTTCACTCTCAATTCTTCAAAAAATACTGGATTAGTCTTATCGGCCGCCAATGGCACAATAATCAATACCTACGGAAGCAAACTGCTCCGGGTAAACATTGGGCTTAAACGAACGTTCACACATGCTTTAATTTTAGCAGCTGTGAACCGTCCAATCATTGGCGCCGATTTTCTCAGTAAATTTGGACTCCTTGTCGATTTAAAACACAGGAAGCTGGTTGATCCAGCAACACAGCTGTCAATCAATGCTTCAATGGTTCGAGTTAACACACCTACTCCGATCCATTTCGCAATCGACATCAGCTACGGCACTTTGCTCAAGAAATTTCCTTCTTTAATAGCAGAGCCGAATTACTATTTGCCAGTTCGACACAAGGTGGTTCACCACATTGTCACAGCAGGCCATCTGCCTGTGTCAAGACAACGCAGGGTAGATCCAGTTCGCCACAAAGCCGCATTCGCAGAATTCCAACACATGGTGGAATTAGGGATTTGCCAGCCATCAGCATCTTCCGTCTCTTGTCCACTTCACATGGTGAAGAAGAAAGATCAAGATTGGAGACCATGTGGAAATTATCGTAGGTTAAACACGGTCACATAACCTGATCGTTACCCGATACCCCACATCCAAAACTTCTCCATGCACTTGCATGGATGCAAAATATTCTCCAAAATTGATCTCGTCAGGGCTTACCATTTAATTCCCGTAGCACCTGAAGACGTTCATAAAACGGCGATCACGACAACATTTGGCCTCTTTGAATTCACCCAAATGCCATTCGGTCTACGAAACGCCGCTCAAACGTTTCAGCGCTTCATGAACGAAGTCGTTCGCGATTTAGACTTCGTGTTCGTCTACATTGACGACATTCTTGTGGCTTCACACTCTGAGGAACAACACAAACTGCACCTGGAACAACTCTTCCATAGTTTAACTGAGTTTGATGTTCACATCAATAGTTCAAAATGCGTCTTTGGCGCATCCACTCTTGATTTCCTCAGTCACAAGAAAACCCCTAATGGTATTCTGCCGTCTGAAGAACGAATTACCGCCATTAGGGAATTCCCAGCTCCAACGTCAATCAAAAGCATACAGCGATTCTTCGATATGGTAAATTACTACCACTGATTCATACCAATACGCGCTGAAACACTCGCACCAAATTATAATCACTTGGCAGCATTACTAAAGAAGCCCAAGACAGCCAAGAACTTCTCTTGGCCCGACGAATGTCAACAAGCATTCACGTCGCTAAAAACTGAATTGGCACAAATAATACTTTTAGCGCATCCAATGAGCGACGCAAAGTTTAGCGTTACTACTGATGCATCAAACACTGCCGTCGGTGCAGTTTTGCAACAGTACAACAACGAGTGTTGGGAGCCACTGGGATTTTTCTCCAAGAAACTCTCGGATACCGAAATTAAATATTCCGCATTCGACCGGGAATTACTCGCAATTTATCTAGCAGTTAAACACTTAAGATATTTTGTCGAGAGTCGGGCTCCACCATTTACACCGACCACAAGCCTCTGACTAGAGCAATTCAGTCTAAAACTGAACGTAATCCAAGGCAATCCCGCCACTTGGATTACATCAGTCAATTTACTACGGACATTCAGCATGTTCACGGACATGACAACGTTGTCGCGGACACGCTATCCCGCACCACCGACAACGAAACGGTCACAGTCGAGGTTCATATCGACTTGCACAATATTGCAAACACACAAAAAGCTGACCTAGAACTTCAGAATTTATTTTCTGGTTCCGAATGTGACACTAGTTCATCAATGGAACTAGAGCTTTTCAAACTACCTGGCCTCGAAATCGTCTGCGAAACATATACTGGGAACAATCGCCCATACATCGCAGAACCACTACGTCGAACTATCTTCGAAACATTACATAACATTTCGCATCCTGGTGTCCGTGCAACTCGTAGGTTGACTACTGCTCGCTACTTTTGGCCTTACATAAACAAGGACGTAGGTAATTGGGCTCAGTCTTGTTTATACTGCCAACTGCCAAAGTCCAATGGCACACAAAATCACTTCATGGACAATTCGAGATTCCACCTGGTCGATTCGAACATATCCACTTAGACATTGTTGGACCACTCCCACCGTGTGATGCATATTCACCGTGTGATTCATGCATTCTTTCATCGGCAACTCAAAGCCGCACTTATGGCCAGAAGCAACACAATTCATTGGAGTTCGGAAATAACAATCATTTTACTTGGGATCCGAGCAACGGTTAAAGAAGATCTGAAGTGCTCATCAGCAGAAATGGTTTATGGTCAAACCATCAAGCTACCCGGTGAGTTCTTCGTCGAAAAACCTCTTTCACCTTTACCAACCAGCGACACATTCATCGACCAACTGCGACAAACCATGCAAAACCTTGTACCCAAATCAACTCGTCAATCCAAAAAAGATGACGTTTTTGTTCCGAAATCACTCGACACTTTTGATTTTGTTTTCATTAAAACAGACAAGGTTCGCACGGGTTTAACTCCTCCCTACGAAGGTCCGTATAAAGTTATACGTGGACTACAAAAACATTTCATCGTATCGATTAATGGAAAAAACTTTAACATTTCAATCGATCGATTAAAACCAGCATATGGAATCCTCTGTTCGGCTAATCAAACATCAATCCCACGAACAGACAAAACCGTCCGTATTGCCACTACTTATTCAATCATTCCCTAACTAGGGGAAATCACTTGCGGGGGACTCCTGTAGCGGCTCGTTCACTTATTCATACGTTTATTTATTTTACATTCACTCACCACCACAATCAGTTTACACACATTAATCTCGAACACATTTAAAAAAGCAAATGAACGCACTTTTTATTCCAGGTATACCAACCGTGCGATAAATAACCAAAATATCAAAACGTCAATTTAGTAGTACAAAACGAGAGGTGAAAGAAAACAGAAACGAGTCTGAAAAGTGCGTGCTTATAAATACAAAATAATAATAATTGAAATAATAAATTATCTTAAATACTTAATAAACAATAACAATAATTTATTATAATAAATCAAATATTTATAAATTAATACATCTTAAATAAAAGTGACTTTTATAAACGTAAATTGTGGGTGTACATATTTTTTACACATTAAAAACTACCATAATTCTTTGCGAAAAGATTAGCTGCAGATTCTGGTCACGGATCGTACGAACCCATTGTGTGGAGTATCTAGGGAAGTTGACGTGGTTCTGTTAAAAGTGGTTAGTTATGTGACTTAGATCAGAATCCGATGTTTGTATGAGGCCATTGCGGTTTAAGGGGGGGGGGGGGGGGAACTACTAAGAAAATATATAGTCTAAAATTATTTGTCTTTTTTAATGGACATATCCTAGATACTAACTAATTTATCGTAAATAATTATATTATGGAAAAATGGTATGTTTCGCCACAGAGTAGTCATATACAGAAAGATGTATTATATGAAAATTATTATTTACAATTTTAGAACTGTAGCACAGAAGTAATACCCGGAAACGAGAGGTCTGTATCATTTATTTTCGTATGATCATATTTACATAAGTAAAATATATTTATTCTACTTTATCTGATGTTTCGCTTAAGTGAAGTTTTTCCAGGATATCAACTCATTAACTATAAAAACTTTAATCATGTTTGAACTTAAACCAGCACAGGATTTTATTAAATTTATATTAAATACCGAAATTAAATAACATTTCACCACCCAATTAATAATATGACAAGTTGGAAAAATCAATTTTACAGGAGACAATTTTATTTGTTATTTTCGAAGACGTCTTCGAGACTATTGAAAGTATGTATTTCAACATGCACATTAGGCTTGAGCAGAACTTACCATTAATTGTCAAATTGCTTTCTATAAAATCAGTTTCCATCAATTTGCTTTGTATAAAATCAGACCAACCATGTGACAAAGCTACTTATCATAGTTTAATCGGTTTACACGAGAAAATAGTCAGTCCTTATATCAAAATGTCATAGTTTATACGGAAATGAAAATGCGATGAAAAATTGAAAAATCTCAACAAACAAAATCAACAAACGAAATCAAGAAAAGAGGTAATCCACATTAGTGAAATATTTAACATAACTCATTAATATTGGCTGTCGTTTGTGCGAGGGGTAAACTTTTAAAAAAAATTGTTACATTCGCTTATGTCTCATTAATAAATAAAAGACGATCTTACAATGCTGCTCTTATCATCTCTCTTTAATCATGGCTTGTTTAACACTCGCTCTAAATACAATATTTATTTATTACATAATTTATACTATAACTCTTAACCATAATAGACATAAAGGTAATTTCATTTATACGAGGATCATACCATTAACTTAATAACTTAACACACATACATAACATTTTCCTCTTTTTTATTTTATTTTCTCTACAATACGTTAATTTTTTAATATATAAATAAATAATACAATATGGAAAATTATTATAACATATTCAATAAAAAAATTACAATAAGCATTTACTTACAATAATAATTTTATTTTTTATAACAAGGATCTGAAAATTTTCAATATTGAAACCGACCAGGTATTTTTCTGTTTCTACTAGACCTTCTTAAAAAAAACACAATCATCGTCGCTTCTTTTATTACCCCTGGGTATTATTTCAAATGGTGGATGATATTTATCCTCCATAGTAGATTTTCGAAATCGTTTGGTGATGTATTAGTGGCAGTGGATGACGTTGATTTAACCGATTTACTGTTAACATTTTCTGAAAACTAGTATCTACAAGATAATTTTTAAGATAGATTTTTATGGTCTGTACACCTCGTTCTGCTAAACCATTAGACTGTGGGTGGTAAGGAGGAGATTTTAAAATTTTAATATCATTTGTTTCACCAAATTGGCGAAAATCATACGAATTGAAAGGCGGTCCATTATCAGTGCAAATAGATTTCAGCAGACCGAAATATTTAAAGATTGATTTCATCTAGCTAATAACTTCTGAAGAATCATATTTTTTCACTAATTTTACATCGATAAATTTACTGTAAGAATCTACTAAGATTAAAAAATTTTCATTTTCCCAATGGAACAAATCTAAATGAATTCTTTCAAAAGAATAATACGAAATAGGCCATTTAGACGGCACAACTTCTTTCTTCACATTTAGTGTACTGTTACATACTAAACAATTTCTAATTTTATTTTCGATATCACCGTTCATAGTTCTCCAATAGAAAACGCTTCTACCCAACATTTTCATTCTCACAAACCCTTCATGGTTACTGTACAATAAATTCAAAATATGCGATATCGCTTCGTTTGGGACCACTAATCTATTTCCGTAAAACAAACATCCATCCTGAATACTTTAAGAGTTCCTTAATTTAAGATAATACTCAAAGTTTACTTCACTATTATTTGGCCAACCATTCTTGACATAATTAAAGACTTTCGATAAAATAAAATCTTCGTGTGTGAACCTAGCAAAATTTTTCGTACGTAACCCTATATTCTCTGAAATATTTGCTGTTGTCAGAAAATTAATGGTATCTGTATCAACAGTAGTATCTGCAGCTATTGGAGGCCTTGATAAAGCATCAGCTTTTGCATTATTTTTTCCCGGTCGATGATGCAATTCATAATCATATGTCGAAAGAATAACCGCCCATCTTTGTAATCGGGACGCTGCTACGTTTGATGTTCCTTTTTTAGGACTAAACAATTCCTTGAGTGCTTGTGAGTCAGTAACCAAAATAAACTTATGACCGTAAATATATTTATTAAATTTCTTCACCTCGAAAACCGGCTTCTCGGTGAAGCTGAGAATAATTTTTTTCTGCTGGAGAAAGAGTGCTAGAAGTAAATAAAACTGGTTTTTATACTCCATTAAATGTGCTAATACCGCGCCAACGCCATACGGACTGGCATCAGTTGCAATTATAATCGTTTTTGAGGGGTCATACAATTCTAGCAATTTATTGCTTAATAACAAACTTTTACATCTCTGAAACGTATTTTCACAGGCATCAGTCCATATTTTGTTTGTTTTCTCAACAGTTTGTATAAATCATGTAGTTCTGTAGATAAATTTGGAATGAATCTGCCATAATAGTTTAGAAGACCCAAAAATGATTGCAATTTCTGAAGATTTTTTGGTGTTGGAGGTCTCACGATTGCTGTTACTTTATCAATATTGGGGCTTATACCCTCAGCCGATATGTTGTGACCTAAAAAAATTACGGAATTCTTGAAAAATGTACACTTTTCGACATTAATTTTTACGTTGTATTTACTCAACCGTTCCAAAACTAAATTCAACGTATGCCTGCATTGCTCAATGTTATTTTCTTTAATCATAATATCATCCAAATAACATACGACATTATCTATACCTACTAAAAGGTGGTTTGGCGTCTATTGGAGGAAGGGACCAAAGTTGAGTAGATTAATCTACCAGCTCCGTAACCTTCCAGTAGGGTGCACATCACGTGAGCTGTTCTGGTCATGTTATTAGGCAGCTGTGAGACGGGTACAATTGTGTAAGGGGTAACCTATTCACAATTCGCAAGTGTACGTCCTGCCTCCTCGTGGCAACCACTGGTAACTAAGACCATTTGGCACATTTTAGGCCATTTGGCACAGGCTAAAGTACGGCGCTAAAGGAGAAAACCCTAGGAAAAACAGGCTTCCTCCAGTTTTATTTAGCCTTCCTGTAGCAAAGCTGGGTGACCTACAGGCGATTTGCAATCCCCAGCAACTCGTAAGAGTAAAATCAAACGGAATACGGGGCAGGAGTAGCAATATACAGGAGTGGGACAGCCCTCTCGAAATCCTTGGGCTCCAATGCTACCGTCTTTCTAGTGGAACTACATGCTGTAATAAACATCTAGGAGGGAGAGCAATACGCCCAGATAGTATGTATCACGTACCGGGAGGCAGTATTTTCAGGTTCATTAAGAACCTAAATATTGACTGGACGGATAATTAAGCAGGGTCCAGCACAATAGATTTTTGAGGTCGCAGTGCGAAGTGGCTGATCGCCCGCATGGCCCTTCAATAATAATAATAATAATAATAATACCTACTAAAATTTGTTCCATAATGAACTGGAGAATTGCGGGAGCACTTTTAACACCAAATGGTTATCTAGTAAATTGAAATAAACCCCGGTGTGTGTTTATAGTTAAATATTTCCTCGAATATTCTGTTACGACTAATTGTTTATATACCCAACTCAAATCAATTACCCAAAAAATAGCTGATTTCGACAAACTTGCTAATATATCATATATCCTAGGTAGCGGGTAGTGTTCGGTTTCAACGATCTTATTAATGGTAACCTTACAATCAATACAAAGTCTAGTGAATGTATCTGGCTTTGGTACAACTACAATAGGGGATGCCAATTCGCTAAATCGAACTGGAATTAATATCTCCTCTATGTCTCTCTATTTCATCAGAAACAGCATCTTTTATGTGAAAAGAGATCGTGTAAGCTTTATGGAAAATTCGTGTCGCACCAGCCTTCAGACAAATTTCTCCACTAAAATGTCTAATGGTTCCACCCGAACCAGGAAATACGTTGGGAAATCTTTTCTTGATATCTTGTATATACACCTTATTTTCAGAAAAATGTTGACTCACCCGATCAATTTGTTGACTATTAATAAATTTAAAAGTAGTCCTCCAAGCTGGAAATAAAATATCCAACCAAGTACGACCCATGAGAAGCCCACTGGCTTTCTGCGGTTCTATAATAGTTAGATCCAACTTTACCATCACCAATTTAAACATGCATTCTTCTCTTTCCAACAACATTGATTATTTCACCTGTAACAGAAGAAAATCTGTGAGTTACATTTTCATAATTTAAATTACTAAAAATTGTTTTAAACTTATCTGAAGTCATCACAGTTGCACAGGCACCGGTGTCCACCTTCATTTGTATAAGCTGCCCTTCCATTTTGATTGTAACCCATAACGGATTATTTGTTGAGCTGGCAATTGGTTGGAATGTATTTATATTATTTCCATCCACATAATTTATTTTTTTCAAACTTAAATTATTAAGCTCCTCGTTGAATTCTTTACCAGCTTGATGTATTGAATTACGTTTACAAATTCGAACTGCGTGGAGACATATTCTTTCCGCAAGACGACCTTGATGATGATCTCGATCTTTCATTCCGTTGAAAACACATGTTTGCTGTATGGCCAATTTTAATACAAGAAAAACATTCCCACGTCCTAACAGGACAATTTTTTGGATTATGCTGACGATTACATCGAAAACAACGACTTTGGACGTTCCTATTTGTTGACCTCTACCATGCGACCGACTTCGACTTCCACCTCTTCTGGTTTGTTGGTTACCGTTTTTGTTTTCAATAACCGCTAATTATTGTAACGGTTTTTCGCGTTCCGCTATTTCCCAACTTATGGCTATTTCAGCAGCCTTTTCAAAAGTAAGACCCTTTTCTTTAAGTAGATGGGCCCTTAAATAATTATTTCTCAACCCAAAAACAAAACCATATCGCAAAGCTTCATTTAAAAATGCACCAAACTTGTACGTTTGCGCCAAGGCTTTTAACTGTACGATGTATTCCTGTATGGATTGACCTTGTTTTTGATCTTCTTTGTGGTAACGGTACTGTTCCGGAATCTCGTTTACTTCCGGTGAAAAATGATTCCTCAAAATATTAATAAGTTCTGTATAACTTTTTTCGACGGTTCATCAGGAACAATGAGCTTTTTAAACACCGAATAAGTTTCGGCACCGATAAATGTAAGAACAAATGTCACTTTTTTTCTTCGATAATATCGTTCAATAAGAAAAATTGTTCCATACGTTCAACATATTCGTTGAAATCATCTCCGAGTATATACGGATTTAGGTTACCTAACATGATTATTTTTAATTATTTATTTGCACTGGACACTTCACAACAGACTTGACCTAATCCTATGCTTTTCCCCACTCACTTTAGATAGTTACTTTCTACCGTTCACTTTACTTTTTCTACTCACTGTTTAAGTACTTTGATTTATTTTCCTCGTCGCCATTCGCTTATGTCATTAATAAATAAAAAACGATCTTCCAATGCTACTCTTATCATCTCTTTTTAATCATGGCTTGTTTAACACTCCCTCTAAATACAATATTTATTTATTACATAATTTATACGATAACTCTTAACCATAATAGAAATAAAGGTAATTTCATTTATACGAGGATCATACCATTAACTTAATAACTTAACATACATAACAAAAATCATTTTACACTTTGCTTCCGATATTAGCAGGGCTATATTGTAGCTTAAAGTGCCAAACGAAGCAGTATGCTTCTTTAATGTCCAGCATGTATTCTGTAAAGTTACAGCAATTAAAATTTCAGCTATAATACAAAGTCGAAATCTCGCCATTCGGCAATTATTTTGCCATGGCTTTATATATTAAAGCTATTATTGAAGATATTAGTGTACTGCCGTTTTGTTGCTGGAACTACCTAAAAATATATTATATACATTGTTAAGATAGTTAGGTCGCCTAACAAATAAAAAAGCGGCTTTTTAAAAATTGTGACTCAATTCTCGAAAATCAATTATTGTGATTTTTAACAGACGGTATGGTACTTGCTCGAGATTGTGAAACTTTTCTAAAATGCTTTCACCGCATGCCTAATTTTAAAGTTTCGTATAAAATTAGCGAAATTGATGTGGTTTTGTAAGCTCTTTCGTTCAAACTTTTTTAAATTTTTGTTAATTTTTTAGCTTTGGCAGTCATATGCCTTCCATGTATACCTTAAGAGTAATGCGCAGAATCTGTTAAAAATTTCTTGTCGATTTTATAAGGTATATTTTTCCTGACAATTTAGTCTGCACATGGTTTTACATTCAGAACCAATTCAACGCGCTTCTACAAATTTCGGTTTTATTCCGTCTTCTATCAAACTCGTACATACCTGTACCTCCGGCATTGTCCCTTGTTTCAGATAATTCCACGTCAAAGTTTTTTTACCCACGTGGCGTAAACGGACTAAAGACTGGTGATGCTTCAATGGAGCCTGATGATTCGCTTTGCTGAAGATACTCTGAACGGCTGTCATCAAAATTTTTAATTTACAAAAATTGATTATCGTATAACTCAATGGGTTATGTATTGTTTCACAATATTAAGCTGAAAGCTCATGTAGTCTTATTTTTTCATAATTTTGGAATGAGGCGGAAACTCTTTGGAATGTTCGTTTGGTGTCGGAAAGAGGCGTTGTAATAACTAATTCGATAAACAGATATAACAAATGACACTTGGAGATAAAAGGAACAAAGAGCGGGCAAATTTGGTGATGCTAAATTGTTTTTTGGTGATTCCCTCTCGGGTAAATTTCCATAACCACCGTCAGAAAAATAATCATTTAAAATAATTTTTGGTGAAGGAAATGATAAAAAACGTTTTATAAAAATAATACTAAGTATTTTATTCAGAAAAACCGTTAAAAAAAATCATCATTAAACCTCAAAAACTTTCTAAAGATCAAATCATTAACAAAATAAATCAAATTTAAATAATTCCACTTAAAATTGATAAATTAATATTAAAATAATTAATTATAAAATAATAATAAAAGTTAAGGTGACCGTTTTATAAACCTTTTCTATTTATAAAAATCCTCCTTCTTCCTACGACTATCACAAATTATACTGAATTATTTTCATAAAATAATAAAACTGCGTAAATCAATTTCCGTTGTGTTTGACATTCAATTTCTATTTCAGTTTAAAGGTTGATTCAGAAGATTTATCCATTGAGTTCGTCAAGAAAATGACAACTTGACGGAGTTAAAAACCGAGTTAAAAATATGTTATCTCTCTTTTGTGTCTAGCGATATAAAATATTTTTAGCTCGGTTTTTAACTCTTTCAAGTTGTCATTTTCTAACGAGCTAAATGGACAAATCTAGTGAATCAACCTTAAAGTACTACAAGTTGATTTATCGTTTACAAATACTATATATTGTATTTTGTTAGGAAATGTATCATAATTCTACATATCAGAGGCAGAATTATACATTTTTATCTAAATACTCCGAAATAATTTTACAAGTCATTTTGTTTTATACCTATTTTATATGTATTTGTTATAACTAAACTGAGACAAAATCAAATAACATAATACTCCAAATTTGTTGATTTAAGAACGAACAAACTAAATTATGTCAAAAAAATTTGTATGGGTTGTAACTTTCTGAATATTAAAGCTAGAGAGGTAGAATTTTGATAGTTTGTGTGTACTACTAATTGATCAAATAAAAATAAACTATGACAATTTGACTAGTCATAGCATTAATTGGCATGCAATAAAAAAAACCTGCACAAAAAATTAATAAAATTTAAATCATCACCGATATTTTTATGAATCAAGCTAAAAAAATATAAAGCAACTTAAAGATTTAAGCTTCCACGGATTATGTGCACGTTGCGTCGGGTTGGTGCTTCGTGTTATTGAGATAGGAATACAATTAGATTAATTTAGAAAATATGTCAAGAAAATCATATTATTTTAAGTGACCAAAATATGGGTTGGAAGTTTCATTCGTTTTAAATTTCTTACAAATAGCTTAACTTAGTAAATATTTTAGGAAAGTCGTATGTGATAACGAACACTTCTACTATACCTCATGGGTCACGTGAACAACTCAAATCAAAGATATTGCAGTACAGAAATCCCCCAGGGAACACCAGGAATCGCCATTACGCCCTCAAATGTTGTTTAATAGCTGAAAATAAAGACAGGTCGGAATGCTGAAAATGACACCACAGTCGAATTAACTCCTGATACCTAGTAAAAAATAATTTTGTATTTACAATATATAGCTAAAAATTGTCACTCATATTCAGCTTTCTTACCTTTTATTTAGTTGATTTTCTTTAGTTATTATTAGTTTTTATTTAGTTGATTTTCTATGCTTATTATTATTTTATAAACATATTTGTAAACAAAGTTGAAATTTATTTGAAAACGTCAAAATAATGATGGATTCTCGTATTTTATTTTTATTATATAATCAATGTTACCAGATGTACATATTGAAATTTAATCATCACGCTATCTATTGCAAATTTATGAAATTAGTATTTAGTACATTAGTAATTATTGTGAATTTATATTGTACACTAGTCTTATGTCAATGTATAAATTCAATATTTTAGTACTTTTTGTGATCAGTCAGACGAAACAATTTGGAAAAAATACAAAGGGCAAAACTTTAATTGAGAAATATAATAATAAATAATTATAAATCAAATCATTCATTTAATCTATTGAAGCCAACGTTGCCAGCTGTAATATAATTCAAAACGTTTCTTATTGCGTTTTATTTACAAATCATACAGTCCACAAAACTCGGGAAATAAGTATACCAGAGCTGCAGGTTGAACCAAAACCAATTTGGCGTATCATCGAGCGGCCGTACATCGACAAATGTAAATGTTTGTTGTGCTTTTTTGGCTAAATGTATTGTAATACTCGTAGATGTTGTACGAGCTGCTTGATGAACACATTATTCCAACACTAATAGGAGTGGAAGCAAATAGTTGCGTTATAACTACACAATTTTCTCCAACGTCGCAAGAAACTAGTACCTTTGAAGGCTTCAGACTTAGGTTGATGTTGGGTCGGCACATAATATAGAAGAAATACAGTCCTCATATTGCGATATCCTTCCATTGATAATTATGTGGTCTGAATTTTCGTCTTGTACTCTCACAGCACTCCTTTAAAGACACATTACTAGACAATTTTGTACTTTCACTTTTTCAATGGAGAGGCAACCGTTCTTCCCAGACATTATAAGACTGACATAGCACTGCTTGAGTTTATCACTTATTGGTTTTACAGCTTTTGGATCTGGTGGGCTCAGTGAGCCGGTTTGGTCTTGAATATGTTCAGCTGTTCGCACCATACATTAGGTAGTGTTGAACTCTTTCATGATTTGTTCAAAATTTTTTTTTTTTTAAAAAGAGGGTGGGTTGGTAAGAGGAAACCTGTGCACTTCGACCAGCAAGATCTATTGTGCATCCCCGTGTAAGAGTAGAGAAATCAATCTATTTGAAATGTAGGTGCAGGTCCTTGATAGACGCCAAAAGTTCATGCACATCCAAAGGGTCGGCGTGAGGACACTGAACAGAGTAAACATTGAGTGTTTTAATTCTTCTTGGGGCGATCACACTGCACTCGAACAGCAAGTGTTCGGATGTTTCTCTTCCTAGATTATGGAATCTGCAGTTCTCTGATGGGGTTTTCCCCATTTTGAATAGATGGTAGTTAAAGGGACCATGTCCTGTCAAGTACCATACGAGGGATTTTAGAGATGATCAATCTATTCTGATTATATCATGTAAGTGTGTAATTTTTATTGTAATTTAGGAGCTTCTTTGTCTGTCTCATTCGCCCGAGATGACTCCCAGAGTGAAGCAAAACATCTCTGTTCCTAGAAGAAGACTCTCCTCGCTACATGGCCGTTGGAATAGGCAACGCTAGGCTCGGGGCCGTAGAAGATGCCACCCGCACCTTCTTTTGCACAGGTGTCTGCGGCCTGATTTCCTGGTATATCAGAGTGGCCGGGGGACCACAAGATGATAATTTTGTCCTTACCCAGCCTTCTTAGGTTGCTGTAGCAGCTCCATGTCAGATTAGAGCTGAACACCGGAGCTGCCAGGGCTAATAAAACTACCTGGCTATCCGAGATTATGTAGATCTCCGTTCTTATATACTTCTTTTTGAGGCACTGAAGCATGCTAGTCTCGATGGTCACGGTTTCTGCCTGGAAAACCGTAAGGGTATTTGCCAACGGTATACAGAGCCTGAAACCACCGGGCCCCACAACCTTCGCACCCGTGCCCTCATTTGCTTTTGACCCATCGGCATACCACACCGATGCGTGCTGTAGTAAGGAGGAAATGATGTTCCCCACCATGTCCCTTTCGGGTATCTGGATCGTGAAGTTCCTCCGGCGGTCAGTAGTCTTTACCATCATATCTAATAGCTGGGCAATATCGTCTGCCAAGTTTAGTTTATCCCGGATACTATTGTGTCCCGAACTAGTCAGTCTAACCTGACTTGTTACCTTCAGTTTTATGGCTCTCAAACCTGCCACACTTTTGACATGTATGTCGAGTGGTGAGAGTCCCAGCAGTCTTTCAAGGGCAGAAGAACTGCAGGTCCTAATTGCTCCCGTTGCGCCCAAACATAATAATCTTTGAATTTTGTCCAAAGCTGAACAAGCATTTATTTGCTCTGTCTTTGGCCACCATATAAACGCCGCATAAGGTATCATTGGTCTTATGATGGTTTGGTAAAGCCACATTATCATTTGTGGGCTTAGGCCCCATGTTTTACCAAACATACTTTGGCACCTAAACTATACTGTGTTAGCCTTATTTGCGATGTATTTCAAGGGGAGGGGGGGCTCCAGTTTAATTTTTGGTCAAAAATGATCCCTAGATATTTAACCTCAGACGTCTTCTTTAGTATTTCCCCGTTCATAGTTATTGGAGTAAAGGAAATTCTCTTCCGATTTGTAAAGAGAGTATTGTTACGCCGCCCTGTCTGCGTAACATGCAGCATAGTTGAATTGGTCTGGTACGCGTAAGCGGGTTTAACCATCTCAGTTCACCGGTTGATTTGGTTACCCCTTAATGCTGATTAATCAGATTAAATGCGAAATTATATCTGTGATGTGTTACGGTAATCGGGTAATGACTAAGCAGCGAGCGGTATTAATTGTCTACCGTTGAGAATGAGATGCTGCAAGTGTATTTTATATATTGGGTGTGTCGCTTATGCGGTACGTGATGATTGGACCAATTGGTGATACGATGTTCGGGAATGTTCTGTAGTGAGAATAATTCATTCATTTTTTTTGTTCTGATGATGTATTGGTGGCCGGTGGTGCGGGATTGCAACAACGTGAGAGCGGCGGTGGAAAAAAAAAATCAAATTAGAAGATAATGATTTAAAGAGACGTGTCGGTTTTTTTTTTTTTGATATAAAATTTTCGACCGAGAAAATTTTTTTTTTGGGGAGTCAAGTTTGGATTTTGGTGAAGAGTGGTCGATGAGTCGATTAGACTCGACTGCCAGTTTTATTTCTCAAGTTTTTTTTTATTGAACAATTTGGAATATTAGTGTTAAGTTATTGTAGTTTTCATTATTTTTTTTTTTTGCTTTGTTGAAACTAAGTACATGGTAATGGATGATTTAGTTTATTAAAAAAAAACAGTTTAAAATCATGTACCGTATGTAGCATAAATTTCTAGTGACATAAGTTCTTTTTATGTAAAGAAAAAAAATTCAAAATAAAATTGTATATATAAAAATTTTGAAATAAATAAATTAGTAAATAGTTCATAAAAAAATTAATTGATCAAAATTTGTTTTGATTATTTCTTTATTGACTCCTTATGCCATTTCATACGTATTGATGCGAACAGATAAATTTGAAAAAAAAACAATTCAAGTGCAGTGTTAGTGTAATCGGCAAAGCAAATAAGTGGTGCACTAACAATAGTGTTTATTTGGCTAAATATTTTGGTCGCTTGATTCATTTGAAGCATAAAAAAAAAAAAAAAATAGTGTGGTGTAATTTAAAACGAAAAATTAATTTGTTTTAATTTGAAAATTTGAACAGTTTGAGTAAACCGGTTAATTAGTGCCAGATAGTATTTTTTTTTATTATAAACCGAAAATACCAAAAAAAAACAAAAAAAAATTGTACGGCGTCACACACTGCCAAACAAGAGGGGGTACCTGCGTCGTCATCCGTCGTGAGCTGTTCCAGATCGGATTGTACCGGAGGTGGTGCTCCGATCGAAATACAGGTACTGTGGTTTATTTGATTCACGTCAACGAAAACATCGAGCATTTTCACTTCTTTTCCCGTTACAAACGCGGGAGTTTTAACCTTTTCCTTGTTGAGAATTAAAGTAAATAAAAATATCAGCATAGTAAAATTCTATTATAACGTTCTTTCAAAATTTTCTTTTATATAAAATTTAAATTTCATTTGTTTAGTTAAGACATAAACATAAACTGTAGTATTTTTTTTTAGTTAATAATTTTTTTTTTCTTATGTAAGCCGACCTTGATTGTCCCGCGTTTTCGTTTCCGTGAATACTATATATATTTTCCTTTATGAGATAAATTTTTTTTTTACACAGCTTTAGCGGGGTTACAATCACGACAGCCGCCTAACTTTGATAAGTATTGTTCATCTCTTGAATAGTATGCCTATGATTTTTTTTTCTTTTATGCTCTAATTCATGTTTTTTTTATATTTTTTTTTTTTTTTTTGATTAATTCCGATTACTTCCTGCAATTTCTTTTCTTTTCCTTTTCTTTTTCTTCTCTCTAACATTCTTGAACATCGTGTCGGTTGTAGCTGTTCTCGACGATTGTGTTTCATTCAGACGCTCAGCACTATTTAATATGGTTAAGATCCCTGCTACTAAAATGGAGTAGAGAACCCACTGGGGGGTCAGGATGTGTGTAAGGGGTGAGGTTCTCTTGTTGGGTTGACCATTACACAGCTCTACGGTCGTCAACAGAACATAAATTTCGAATAGGATCGGTTTCTGTAAACAAGGACATTGGTTCATTTTCTTTTTCTCTAGTTTCCTTCGTACTGCGGTTATTCAAGCATTTCGTCAAGTCTGGAAAACCCCACGCCAACCCTGAGCTTTAGCCATGCTACTATACCGCACCAGACCGATGACCTAATGTCTGTTAACGAAATCTTAACGGTTTCGTTACATTATATGTTATTTTTTGGGGATTGACGCTAAGGCCCATTTCAACACACCACTCGTTTACCAATCTTAGAGCATATTGCATACGCTTATCTATTGTTCTTTCAAATTTGCCCCAGATCATCAGCACCAGATAATCAGCATAGGCAATGATTGATATTCGAGAGTTCCTCAAAATAGCGAGCAAGTGGTCCATTAACAAGGGCCACAGTAACGGCGACAGCACTCCGCCCTGAGGGCAGCCCTTGGTAGGTGCAATTGAGATGCTTGCTTCGCAAATCGAGGCTTTGATTCTCCTGCTTCGGAGCATGTGTATTATCCACCCGATGGTTGAGGAGTCAATATCCCTCGCTACACCTTGTTCCCGAATCACATCGAAATTAGTATTATCGAAGGCACCCTGGATGTCAATGAAGGAGCATAATAGTGCCTCCTTGTTGCGAAGTGTATCCTCGATTTCCAATGTTAATTCATGCAGGGCTGTCTCCGTAGATTTGCCCACCTGATAAGCATGTTGGCTAGGATATAGAGAACATCTTTGGATTGTATTGAGTCTGATATACAGGCCCAATATTTTTTCATGTTTTAAGTATAAATGATGTAAGGCTAATAGGTCTGTACGACCTAATGTCCTCGGGGGATTTATTCCCATTTTTTGGTATGAATATGACATTCCCTCCAGCATCTGGGGATGTATTCAAGACTAAAGCTGGCTATATATAATTTGAATAGGTAAAGCTTCAGTACATCCAGGCCTCGTTGCAGGGGACCAAAGGAGACTTAAAGGGACCAAAAGAATTGATAGCCCAGCGCAACTCTCCAGGGGTGAAGATTTCCATCGCTCGCTTATAGGCCCCCCTTGGGAATATATGTGGATGCACCACGCTCATATCAGGGTCCTTCCGACCCGCAATGATTGTGCTCTCCGGAAAGTGTCCCTTTACCAGACATTCAAGAGTCTCTTCCCTTGATGTGGTAAAGGTCCTGTTCAGCCCTCTTACTGAGCCTAGAGGGTTTTTATGATCTAATGCTAGGGCTTTTTGGAGTCGGCAAGCTGCCGGAATCTCGTCTATCTTCCCGCAAAAAGTTCTCCAGCTCTCTCTTTTGCTCTTCCTCAGAGTCTCATTATATTGGGTGAGGGCAGTTCGATACGCTCCCCAGTCATCTGTTGTTTTTGCTCTGTTAAAGAGCTTACGCGTTGTTTTTCTTTTAGTCTCCAGGGCGGAGGCCGACCAAGGAACATCCCTAGTTCCTCTAACACGCATCTCAGGAGAACTTGAGTGATATGCATCAATTATTGCCCTGGTGAGGTTATCAGCAACTCTATCAAGCTCTGCAACAGAGCCGATGGAGTTCTGTAAACCCCCACATTGTCTTGTAGTTTATTGGTAAAGACAGCCCAGGCGGTACCTTTAGGTATTCTTACCGTAGCTTGTTATTTTGAGGGTTTCAATATCAAATCTTATATACCTATGATCCGACAAAGATGCTTTCCCCGATACATGCCCATTCTGGACTGTGCTGGAGCTATAGCTATATTATTTGATGAAGAGTATTCAAAAAGTTGCCCACCTCTTGTATTGGTGTTGGTGCTACCCCAGACTGTGTGGTATGAATTAGCATCACAACCAATGATGAACTTCTGCCCATGAGCTGTACAGTAATTGACAAAGCACTGTACTTCTTCCGGATGTGGGTCGTTACTGTCCTCCGGAAAATAGGCTGATGCCGTTTTAATTGTGACCATGCCTTCTCTAGATAGAGGTATCTCTAATGAGACTGCAGCTATGTTTCTGAAAATAAATTGGTTAAATGAGAAGATATTGTACGACGAACGACAGAGAGTCGCTGTCCTCTGTAAGCCCGTGTCCGCTGTAAACGCTGCCTTTTCATTTAAAGTCTCTTCCAACCGAACTTGCCAAAAGGCATCTTTCAAATCAACCGCTAATATGTACTTGGTGTCCTTCAGCTGAGAGAGTAATCCATCTATGAAGGGAAGAGGGTAGGAATCTTTAACAGTGACAGAGTTTAGATTTCTGAAGTCCAGACATAGCCGTGACAAACCACAACAAACCCATTTCGCAGTACAACTTTTCCTGTACAATCAGTGATACCAGAAAATATCGCTGTCTTATTGGAAGCGCTGTGATCCATCCTTTGCTCGTGCGAATGAGTACTACTGATCCCTAGTTTTATAAATCATGGAAATTTATATCTAATTAAACTCAGTATCTGCATTAGTTCTTCGATAAGACAACGCATTTTATCATTAACCGACGTGGCACAAACTTCGTCAATCATCACAGGATCAATACCAGAAGGAAGTGAAGGAACTATGTGTAATTAGATCGTATCCAGGAGATTTTCTTGAATTTAAGTTGTCGATTACTTCTCTGAGCTCGTGTAGTGTAACTTTACGTGTATCAAGTTCATACACTTGGTATACCGGAGTTATATTTTCATCTGTTGATTGTCTAGGCAGAGGTTGAAAGGTTTGTTTCAGGTATTCAGCAAACAGCGTGGCTTTTTGCTTGGCGCTTCTAGCACAGCTTCCATCGTCACATTTAATTGGTCACACCTGCATTTTTGGTCCCTTCAGAGATTTTGTAGCTTTCAAAAACGAGTACTCAGTGTCTTTTTCTCCTGTTAGACTACTTAAGTATTTGTTGATTGTGGTGTTCTTTAGTTCCTTGATTAGATTTTTCAGTTTATTACTTAGATAATTCAGTACTTTTTTATTTTGCCGTGCGCAATTCCTCTGCCAGGCTTTTCGTGCTTTCCTTTTCTCTCGAACCAATTCTCTGACTTCCAGAGGATAGCTTGGAACCTTGTTCATATTCTTGTGGCTAGTAGGAGTAGTCTTTCAAGCTGCTTTTTGAATATTATCATTAAATAATTCTATTTCCTCTTCTATCTGTGTCCCGGTGTTTTAATTGGCACTTGTAGTTCCATATTCAAATTGATAAGTTCCTGGAATAGGTCCCAATTAGTTTTATTGTTTGTTAACCTGGGCGGACTTTCTTTATTAACTACAGTTGAGCTGATAGTCATGATAACGGGTGAATAATCAGACGATAGTTCCTCACCGTTCTCAACACAAATGTAGATCCCACATATTCCATTTGTTATATAAAAGTCTATGAGGTCAGGTATTTTTTTCCTATTCACTGGCTTGTTTCTAGAATGAAACTCGCAATTAAGTGCTCTTCCTGCTTTGAAGAGCTCTTTTCCTTTAGTGGTTGTAAGGCTGGATCCCCAATAGGTATCTTTCGAATTGAAATCACCTACAATGGTTAAATGTGGTCCTAGCGATTTTAACAAAGTAGTGTAGTCTTCCTCATTTAAGTTATGTCGTGGAGGACATTAAATTAAAGAAACACCATATTCGTTATTATTGTTCATTTGTATTTTAATAGATATAACTTGCATAGTTGCAGTTTCAATATGTCCTAGTTCATAATGCTAGATGTTATGATGTTTGATTCTCCTCTAGCATTTCCTGCTGGGTGGATGGGGTGGTAACAATGGTACCCTTGTATATTAACATATGAAGTTTTAGTAAAATGGGTCTCGGATACTAGGCAAATATCTATTTTTTCTGTGGGTAGGAACATTTCTTATTCTGAAATATGTTGCATTAGTCCATTTGCATTACATTACTATTCTTAACTCGCGGTTATTTAACCGTTTATTTAAGCTTTCTAAGGCTCGATCTTGTTTAGCTAATCGCATATTTAAGGCTTCCACATTACGCAGTATTCTTTCGAGGACGCTATCATTAGTGCTTGTTGGTTGCTGTTGCACAATTTCTGAGAATGTTTTACGTTCTTGTGGTTTTGGAGTAGGAGGTCTAAGTTTCACTTGCTTTATGGTTTGTTTTCGCCCGTTTAATGTTACACGATTTTGTGAAACTTGGTGAGCTTTATTTCTAAATTGTTGTAAAGTCTTAGCTACTTCACATCCTCTGTAGTTGGCAGGATGTTGTCCTTTGCAGTTTATGTATTTGTCAGGTACATTTTTATTCTCCGTACCGTCTTTTGCATAATGTTTACAAGCACATCTCACGTAATGTGGCTCTCGCCGACAGTATTTCTGCGTATGGTTATAACTTTGACATTTGTTGAATTGCGGTATTAAACCGGTGGTTTTTCTTAGTGATTCAATCTTAACTCTCATGTTAAGGATAGCTTTTATATTGAAAATATCTTAAATTTTCTGTTTATTATTAAAGGTGAGCATGAACAATGGAAGCCCCCTTTTGATTACTTTTATCCCCTGAGTATTTTACTTCCGTTCTTTTTTAAGAATATTAACTGCATATTCTATTAGCAGTTCTCTTTGATTTAGATCCGCCACTATGTCGTCAATTGGGCAAGTTTGATGAAGGCCACGAGCTATTACTTTGATTTTGCGGTCATTCTTATTTTCGTATGTGTACCATTCGTTTCCTTGTTCATTGAGTTTGTTTGCCAATGCTCAATAGGTGTCGGTAACTTCAGGCGAGGATGCGGCTTTCCTTTTTTTATTCGATTTTTTATCAATCTGTAACGTCCAGGCGTATTGTCCGGTTTCTCTTTCAAGTTCTTCTTCATCGGTATGGTACCCTTGTTCTTTAGTGTTGTTTATAAAAGTCAGAGGCTTCTCCGGAAACTTTGTTTGAAGAGCTTGGGTAGTAAAACTATGAATTTTGTTCAATTTCTATCTAAGATCATCAATTACTTTTTCTTTATCTGCTTGGGAGAAGTAGCCAACTATGGGTGGTGGTGAATTAGCAAGTTTAGGCCTCCTTCCAAACACGTTTCCTGGTAGAGGAGTTTCCTGGAGTGGCACACCCCAGAATCCATTGAGCCAACCCACGCAGAGAATTCAGCGAACCACCTTGGGTATTATTCTCATTATTGTTGTGCTGCATTGCTGGTTGTTTGGTCTTGTTACATCTACCACTCTGTCCAGAATGAGTTGATAGTGAATCTTGGATAAGGACATCATTTGCTAAGTTCTCGGTAATCGGTTATCCCGCCGTATCTCGGTCATCAGGGCCTCGTTTGTTAGTTAGCAGGGAGCACCACGAGCAGGTGAGGTTGACATTTTGGTTGGCATAGCGTGACCAATTTTACCGGCGCCCCTTACCCTCCTCCATTAAAGTGACATTAGCTGTTTGGATCTCGCCAGGCCCAACTATGGCCATACCTGCCGATTTGTTACGCATGAGGTGCTGCTTAACCATCTGTCGTTCGTCAATTCACTAGCTTCTTTCTCAAGCAGCAGTTTGCATTCCGTAGGAGGGATTTCAATACCCTTGCTGCTTTCTGAAAGTGGTCCGTTGTACCACGTCGAGCTAGTTCATCGGCTTTTATATTCCCTGTACTTATGAAATATCCTGGCACCCATATAATATCGATGTTGAACTGATCTGTCATCTCCCTAAGAAATGAGAGGTAGTTCTGGACTAGGAGAGGAGGTATGATTGAAGCGCTTTAATGGCTGCCTAACTGTCCGTATATATGCGAATATCACAAGCCGATTTATATTATACCTCAGCCAGTCTACGATTTGCTTTATGGCAGTCCCTTCAGCTTGAAAAATGATACAGTAGTCGGTGAGACGGAAGGAGAGATGTAACACAAGTTCCTCGCAGAACACCCCAGCCCGACTTTCTTGTCCCATTTTGAACCACCAGTGAAGTAGTTTATAACTCCTGGTTCCAAAACTCCACCTATCTTCCAGTCCTACGACATACGGCTATAGAGCCGTTTTCGTTTAAACCACCTGCACATTGCATTGCTTCATGCCAACCTATAGTGAAAAATCCCTTTTGCATCCCGCCCCTATAGGGAACACTTTCTATGTTTCATTGTCATGTCTAAAATCAACTTTTTTGTTTACTGTCGTTGGCGAGAAAGCAGTAGCACTAAATAAATCTTCTAAATTATCTGAATATCTGTGGTCTCCCTCCAATTCAATTGTCTCCATTGACTTTTTGGGAGCGGGTGTATAAATGACTTTTGGTACCGGTCCTTAAACATTTTAAGATTTTCGTGGGTTTGTATCATGTTTTGCATCTATCCCTAGATCTCCGGTTCGAACCTAAAATTTTGCGTTAATATGAGTAATTGAAGTTTCTACTATGACAGAGCGTTACCCCTTTCAGCCCGTCATTTCTTTAGTAAACAAGTATTCAAATAAAATAAAATATTGAATTCATGCCTGAGGCTCTAGAATCTGGTTCATCGTGTAGCCATTTATTCCACAGAAATATGCATAAAAAATAATAAGAATATATTTACATTATTTATGTGTGTGTGTGTATATATTATATATAGATTTTCCATCTTAATTTATCTTATTTGTATTTAACATTCGTCTATATTTTTACTTAGTTTTTTATGAATAGAAATGAAATAACCTAAATTGAATTGATCAATTTATTCGTTCAGTTTGTCCAAGTAGTAGACGTACACATCTTCTAGAATGTATTATGGATGAAAAACGCAAAAAAACGAAATCAAAGTAAATTTATGAATTTCCATTTGGGAATTTTCTTCAGTTTTTTTTTTCCTCATTTCAAACAATCATCAAGCGAGAAAAATTACAACAAAAAACCTGAAATATCATCATCAAAAATAATTTTTTCCCTCAAAGGATATGTTTTGTGTGTGTGTGTGTGTGTGTGTGTGTGTGCTACTTTTATTTTATATTAATAATTTTGTTTTTTATTTCCACCCAATTTTTCATAAGGAATCAATAACAATTCAATAGAGTATACAAAAAAAATTACTAAATGAAAATGAGTCGAAGTGAAGGCAAGAAATAAATTTTCATTAGAATTTGAAAAGAATAAAAATCTAGGAAAATTTCTTCGGGTTTTTTGTTGTGTGTGTGTGTGTGTGTGTGTATTTGTGTGAATGAAATGGAAAGACTTGGAATTTATTATATTTGTTATGTAAGAACATAAGTAATTTGGGAATTATTTATGAATATATTTTACCATTTTCATTTATTGTTCAGCTTTTTTGTTTGTTTGAATTAATACCGTATGGTAGCTAACAGTTTTTTTGTTTATACAATATGTACAGCAATCAGGTGCTGCGTCATTGTATTCGGCAACAATTTGGCTTATGATTAGGTAATATATTGTAGTTAGAAATCAACCAAAAATTATTTATGAGCGTTTTGTTAATTGATCGCTCGTAAAATCGATTGGCAAAAAACACAAGGGAAGCACGTTTAATATGTAGGCACTCAGGTTGTATACGATATTTTTGGTTCGTCAAAGTAAGAAGCTTACAGAAAAAACAATAAAGTTTTCGATTACAACGAAAGATAAAAGTTTCTATGTTATACTTATATAGGTATGTATGAAGCTAAGAAATACAAAGTATTAACTTTAGTTTTATAAATACTTGTGTAACAAAAACATTTCCTATATTTACATTTATATTTAGTGTTGTTTCTATACCATTAGCCTTTATAACTTTTTGTGTACACTTCTACTATTGGTCTTTGTATAAAATTTGAAATAGTTTTCTAGTTATTTATCCAAAACTTTTTCTTCCTCTCCTTCTCGATCTTTAAGTCTATATAATACAGTCTACGCTGAATGTATACTTTACCAAATAACGATGTACCTCAAATACAAAAACAAACATTTATCGAACCAGAAAACCTATCATAAATAAATATCAACAAAAATAACATTGTGTTTGGTCAACGTTCGTTATATGGTATTATGAAGAAGGTGAATATTTGCTTTGTTTTCCCAAAATTCATGTAATTTTACTGTATCGCATAACTAGAAAAAAGTAGGGCCATTTAGAAAGAACTATAACTAAAATCGAATACATAAATTATTTTGAAACACGACGAATAAGAAAACAAAAGTTTCTTACGAACGTAAAAATGATGAGAAGTTCAAATAATTAAAGTAATTTTTAGAAGATTAGAAAACTAAATGCCTAGTAAGTATAAAAAGTTCTTTGAATTTATGTGTTTATGTACTTAACTGGTTATTTAGCAGTATATAACCCGTTTTCGTGTAGTTAACGAACCAAATATTTAATCACACTCCTATATATGTCTAGCTGTTACAATTAGTTTTGCATTTTTCTGCAACGTTAATGATTATCAACTGAATAGCATTTTTTGGCAGATTAGTTTGTATTCATAAAAGATGAAAAATAAATTTAAAAGTTTTTAGTCTAGAAATAATATTGTACAAAAGGGTTTCTTCAAAACTAGCAAATTTATTTATCAGTTTCCTTTAGCTCATTATACAAGTTTTTCTGAGTGACTAAATTTCCCCTAAAAACATGAAATATAATATTCAGTTTTGGCGACCGGTGGAAAATTTTTTTACGGACAAAAAATGTATGAGAGCGTACATTGTGAATTTTCAAAATTAAGATTTTGGACATATATAAGGCTTATATAACTTCTAACATCCATTTAACATTTTCTTGATACAATAAGCTATTTTAAATTCTCTACAAATCAAAGAACTTAGCGCCATTTTGATATGAGCCGTATGGGTCGAATTCACCCGAATGCCATGTTGGGTTAACGTCTATCTAATTCTCCTCAACGCGAGAATGCCAGTCACAAAACAATTTTGAATTAACCCGTTTTTTACGGCTATTCCAATTTTGGACACACAAATTTGCATCTAATTTCAAACGATCGGATATCCCTTATCTTACAGGAATGACATCTATATTACAGTATAACTATTTGAAAAGAATATACCACATGATTTATATGTTTGGGATTCCCCTTTTATGAAATTTTGTGTTAATGGAATTTAGTCCGCATGGTGGTTTTTTTTATTGCTCCGAAAAATTATAAAATAATCAATTAAATAAAATAATTATTTGATTTAATTTATGGATTAGTGAAACCTGAAAGCTACTCGAAAAGGATTTAGTTAAAAGTAAGTGAGAAAAGAGGTTTATTACCCCATATTTTAACCTGTGATTATTTTGTGTCCAAAAATGGAACAACCGTATAGTAACTAATTATTTTTCTAGATGACAAAAAAATTGTACACGTTGGCCGAAGCTGTGGCTGAAATGAAGAAAGGGCAGGATGAAAATGAGGAAAAACCCGAGTTGCCGGATATTGCTATTTTACCTCCTGCTGATTTTGGATGAATAAGTGATGAAGAGTTTCTGGATTAGGATGTCCTGGACGTGAATAATATAAACAAAAATTTCCGCACGATATTGCAGGTACGATGGAAATAATTTTGGATGAGATAGTTTTAGATGCTGATGCTATTTGGGACGAAGGTGATTTAGTCCCATTGAGCCAATTATTACCCCGTAAAACTATACCGTTATAGAATAGTAAGTGGGCTTTGCCTCAATCCCAAAAAATCGAATTTTTGAAAAAACCGAAAAATATTGAATTCGAGAGAACAGAACATTTAAAATGCTAGCTGACAAATCGCCAATTGAATTATTCCACGAGTTTTTTAATGAATCCTTATGTTGAAAAAGCTGAGCATCTACAACGAAAAAATAGAAACAACAGAAACTTGAATTGAAATTTATAAATAAATGTATTTAAAAATTATACTTAGCTTTATGTTGAATATGTAATTGATGCTTCAGAAATCCTAAAAATATTAGAATTCATTGAATAATTTAATTTACTTTATCATAACTTAACTTACGTGACATTTGCCAATTTTGACATTTGCTATTTCATAATTGTAAATTAGTCTTTATTTGTATTTGCTATAATAATAAAATTAAAAGTCATGCCATCTATGGTTTGGAATATAGCGTTCGCAACTTTACGACGGTTGGTAAATTGCCACATTAAAATTTATGTATGTACACTGTTTAGTTTTTAAGAAATTTATAATTGTAAAAAGAGGATTAAGAACATTCAATCACAGTTTCTCGAAGCATCACAACCATTGTCAAAAAAAAAAAAAGTAATAAAAAAAAAAATTAACAAATAAAATTTATTCAAATCGTTTTCTATTATGTTTTAATAATTACGGCTGAATAAAAAGTATAGTGTCCCAGTTAAGTGAAACAAACAAAGTGTACAAGTGAAAATTGTATTAACAAACAGTATACATATATTCAAAGTGAATTTGGTGAATTTTATGCATGGTCCTTCGAGCCGGATCGCGAATTTAAAGGCCAGTCGTTTCGAGAATATTATCAAACGGCGTAAATTGTTGCAAAACAACTTTAAACTCGCGAAGGAAAATCATCGTTGCTGCTGTATTGACGCCGCTTATTTAGCGCGAAATAACACGCGGAAATTCTATTGGACATATACACATCCAATCCGATCATTTGGCTGCTTACTGACGCCGCCGATTTGGCGCTTAAAAGCACTCTGCATTTTGTTGGAAATACACCAGAATTCGATAAGTATACCACTTTATTATATTTAATATAAATATTCGCACACATTTTTGTTTGTTTTTTGCCAATTTTTTGTTTGTTACCTTGGGTGGGTGCATAAATACCGTTTTGTTGAAAAAGTTAAAATCTAACTATGGCGTCTACTGCTATCCAATCACGTGGTCGTGTTATGGGATCACTTACCATGATCCGGAAATTTTTAGCAAACGTAAATCAAGATACCACGTGTAGCGATATTGAGGTTCGTTTAAATAAACTTGATAATCTGTGGAGTGAATTCCAAGATTACGAAGATCAAGTTGCTATGTTAGTTGCAAATAATCCGACTTCTAATTTAGAACTCAAACAAGAGGAATTTGAGAGTAAATTTTTTGATACGAAGTCAAAGTTGTTAGAGATGTTGAAAAAACTTCAGGCGAAGGTCCCCACACAGCCAACCACAGCAAATTCGTTCGATCTGCTGTTAGACCAACAGCGAGTATTTCTCGAGAGTCTTGCTGATCGCACACAAGCTATTAATGAATGGTCCATTATTCAATCATCTGAAAACATGAAATTACCGCATGTACAAATTGACAAATTTTGCGGAGAATATGAAGCTTGGCCTTCATTTTATGACTTGTACACGTCATCGGTGCATAATTTGGACAATATTTCTAAAGTGCATAAATTTCAAATTTTGAAGGGGTTGCTGAGGGGTCCACCGTTGAACATTATTAGGAATTTTCTGGTAACTGACACCAACTACACCGAAGCTTGGGAGAAACTTGTAAAACGGTATAACAAGCCCAGAACAATTTTAAATTCTCTTATTGACCGATTCATTGAACAGCCATCCGCCATGAATAGTCCACCACAGTCACTGCGTCAGATAAGTAATACTTCAGACGAAATAATCAGAGGGATCAAAGCTTTAGGTGATGCAGCCGAATATCGAGATCCATGGCTTATACGGCTATTATTAAACAAAGTTGACGAAGAGACACGCATAGCATGGGCAAATGACACCTTAGATCAAGAATTTCCAACAATTTATAAATTCTTAGAATTCTTGAATGATCGCTGTTATGCCAAAGAGAGCTCTTTGTGTGATGCCAGAAAAAAGGGAATTAAAGGTTCTGGAGTAGTGGTAAAAACAATGCATGTTTCGCCAGAAGTTGAAAAATGTCCATGTTGCAAGCGACAACACAACTTAAGAAGGTGCATTTCGTTTAAAAGAATGACGATCGAGAAGAGACGAACTATGGTGAATCGTTTTGGAGTGTGCTTTAACTGTCTTAGAGAAGGACACGTTGCCAGTAACTGTCCAGTAGATGATTCATGCCATACGTGTAACGCTAGACATAATACGTTACTACACTTAGACGCAGCAACTAAAATATCAGAAAAACCACTACCAAACACATCAACGACTCAAATTCAAACATTGACAGCAAATCCACAATCAATGAACGCTGATTTAACTCTACAAACGAGTTCAAGCCTAACCGCAGTTGATACACGCAAATCAAATCTCGCTTTATTACCAACAGCATTGGTATATGTTCGTGATTCGGCAGGAAACAAGCACATAGCTCGAGCACTGTTAGATTCTGGATCACAGTCTTCGTTCATTAGTTAAAGTCTATGCAAAAGATTAAATCTCGAACGGTCTTTCGCAAATGTAAGAGTGTCGGGTATTTCCGAGTCGAAAGCAGGATTGGCAAGAGGTTTGGTAACATTATCACTCGAGTCAAGGTTCAACCATCACGATCACGAATGCTTCGAAATTAAAGCACTCATCCTCATGAAACTAACGTCTACAATTCCACCGTCGAAAATAGATGTTAGTTGTGTAGAAGAACTTAGTGAACAAAAACTCCAATTAGCCGATCCAGCGTATAACGTCCCTAGCAAAATTGATATTTTGCTCGGAGCGGACACATTCTTCGAAGTTTTGGAGCCAAATAAACTGAAATTTAGAAATCAGCTCATCGCGCAATCAACTAAATTTGGATGGGTTATATCTGGAGCGGTAAGCGACGAAAATGTTGAGTCAAAATCCTTCTCAGTACAAATACAACCAGATGAATTATCCAAATCGCTTGAAAAATTCTGGAAGTTGGAAGAAGTTCCAACGGTTTCAGATAGATCTGAATCTGAAACGCTTTGTGAAAGCCATTTCTTGGACAGCCACGAACGGAGCTCCGATGGAAGGTACGTTGTCAGACTACCATTCAGTAGCGAATCCGGAGAATTGGGGCACTCGAAATCGGCAGCAGTCACTCGGTTATTGTCTATGGAGCGTAAATTTAAAAAAATCCAGACCTCCAAGAGCAGTACGCCAATTTCATGGAAGAATACTTGTGTTTAGGACACATGGAGGAGATAAAACCCAATGAAGTCGGACGCGACCAGAAGCAGTGTTTTTATCTACCACATCATGCTGTGATGAAGAGTGACAGTACTACAACGAAATTGCGAGTGGTATTCGATGGTTCGTGCAAATCGTCAACCGGAATCTCATTAAATGATAAGTTATTAGTTGGTCCTACAATTCAAAAGGATTTGGTTTCCATTTTGATGATGTTTCGGAAGCATGCAATAGCTTTTTCGTCAGATGTAGAAAAAATGTACCGCCAGGTAAAGGTCAATAAGTCCGATCACGATTATCAAAGAGTTCTGTGGAGAAAGGCAGCTTCTGAACCCATAAAATCGTTCCGATTAACGACAGTCACGTATGGAACATCTTGCGCTCCCTTTCTGGCAGTCAGAACACTGCATCAAATAGCCGAGGATTATAAACTACTTTTCCCAGTAGGCTCCGTTATAGCGAAACGTGATTTTTACGTGGACGATTGTTTATCAGGTGCAAACTCAACAGAAGAAGCAATATTGGCCATGCAAGAAGTTTCAAATATGCTGGTTAAAGGTGGGTTTAAATTGCGCAAGTGGAAGTCAAATTCAACAGAGCTGATGAGCGGCATTCCAGCAGAATTGAAAGATGACGAAAACTTAGATATCGATGATGACTCCACAACCGTAAAAACGTTAGGACTACAGTGGAATCCAAAAAAAGACACATTTTCTTACAAAATAAAAATCGACCACCAAATAGTGTCTTCTAAGCGCCAAATGTTGTCTCAAATAGCACGAATCTTTGATCCGTTGGGCTGGGTTTCACCCGCTATAATAATATTTAAAATTAGTTTACAGAAACTATGGCTCAGAAAATTAGACTGGGATGATCCACTTCCGGAAGATATAGAGCAGCAATGGAAGGCGAACCAATCATCTTTATTGGAATTGAGGAAAGTCGAGGTTCCCAGATTTTTGAAAACTAATAATTCTACAACAAATGTACAAATTCACGGATTTTGTGATGCGTCAGAGCATGCGTATGCAGCGGTCGTATATATCCGTAAAAGCGACGAAAATGGGCAAATAAGTACAACCATTGTTATTTCAAAAACCAAGGTTGCACCGTTGAAACAGGTGTCATTACCACGTTTGGAATTATGTGGAGCCGTATTGCTCAGTAGATTACTCCAATATACTAAAAAGGCGTTAGACATGAATAATCCAGAATGTTACGCATGGACCGACTCTGAAATCGTGTTATCATGGCTATCCGATGTTCCGAGGCGGTGGAAATGCTTTATCGAGAATAGGACCTCGGAGATATTGGAAAATCTACCAAGAGATAGGTGGAATCATGTTTCTTCGAAAGAAAATCCAGCTGACATCGCTTCAAGAGGTGTGACTCCTAAGCAGCTACTGGATTGCCCTCTATGGTGGACGGGACCTTCTTGGTTACTCAATCCTACGACTAAATGGCCAACTCAAAAGAAATCGCAACACACCACGTTAGAAGGAAGAGTTATTGCATTAAAAACTAACACCGAATCGCCATATAACCATACCTTAGAAGAATTATTTAAAAGAGTGGCATCGTATTCAAAAATTAAGCGTATCTTGGCAAGGATTTTAAAGTTCAGCGTGATGAATCGACACCTGGATACTGTAGAACTCCTCAAGAAAGCTGAAAAATTGTGTGTGAAGTGGGCTCAATCAGAAGAATTTGAAAACGAAATTAATTCAATAAAGCAAACCAAAAAAATTGGCAGTAAAAGTAAAATTATTTCGTTGTATCCATTCGTCGATGAAGAAGGTCTGTTAAGAGTCGGAGGAAGAATGGGTAATCTAAGTGCACCATACGACGTAAAACATCCAATGCTTCTTCCGAAAAAACATGTCGTCACTGACAAAATCATGAAAGAAACACATATTCGGTATTTACACCCAGGGCCAACACTACAAACGAGCATACTCCGCCAGAAATATTGGATACTAAATTGTCGAAACGCAGTTCGAAGCCAAATCAACAATTGCGTGGAGTGTCGTAGACAAAGGGCAGCTACCGCGCAGCAATTAATGGGCAACCTACCTGTCTCGAGAATTACTCCAAGTCGTCCGTTTGTACATACCGGTGTGGACTATGCTGGTCCTCTTTTCCTCAAGTCCAGGGTCGGAAGAGGTCGTATCCCAATTGTGAAAGGATACATTTGCTTATTTATATGCTTTGCCACGAAGGCCATCCATATTGAACTGTGCCACGATATGACAGCCGAAGCATTTATAGCAGCTCTGCGGCGGTTCATTTCACGACGAGGTGTTCCTGTAGAAATTATTTCAGACAATGGCACGAATTTTGTGGGAGCGGCAAGGCTATTAGGAGAATTACACGCGTTGTATGAAGACAATTACAAAAATCAATTAATTTCTAATTTTATTTCACAGAATGAAATAAAATTCACTCTTAATCCGCCTAGTGGTCCACACTTTGGAGGATTGTGGGAGTCCGGAGTGAAATCAATAAAACACCATCTCAACAGGGTCACTCGAAACACAAGTATGACGGCATACGAAATGGAAACTCTACTCGTTCAAATTGAAGGGATTCTAAACTCCAGACCACTTTGTCCAATAACTGATGACATCGAGGATCTAGGTGCGCTAACTCCAGCTCATTTTCTGATTGGCGAGCCTATTACTGCTATTCCAGAGCCTTCATTGGAACACATCACTGGCAATCGACTATCGAGATGGCAAAATGTGCAAGCTAGAATGCAAGGATTTTGGAAAAAATGGCAAATTGATTATTTGCTTACGTTACAACAGCGCCGTCAATGGAATGAAGAGGCTAAAAATATTAAAATTGGTGACCTTGTACTCATCAAAGAAGACAACTTGCCCCCGTCTAAGTGGCTAATGGGTCGAATCATAACACATCATCCTGGTAGCGATGGCCTTGTCCGCGTTGTGTCAATAAAAACATCCACTGGGACCATGAAGCGGCCAATAGTAAAACTCTGTCCATTGATGTCAAGCGAGGAAACCACTTCTATGGTTTCTTATTTAGCGTATTAAAAATTGAATTTTTAATAGTGCGGGAGTATGTTGAAAAAGCTGAGCATCTACAACGAAAAAATAGAAACAACAGAAACTTGAATTGAAATTTATAAATAAATCTATTTAAAAATTATACTTAGCTTTATGTTGAATATGTAATTGATGCTTCAGAAATCCTAAAAATATTAGAATTCATTGAATAATTTAATTTACTTTATCATAACTAAACTTACGTGACATTTGCCAATTTTGACATTTGCTATTTCATAATTGTAAATTAGTCTTTATTTGTATTTGCTATAATAATAAAATTAAAAGTCATGCCATCTATGGTTTAGAATATAGCGTTCGCAACTTTACGACGGTTGGTAAATTACCACATTAAAATTTATGTATGTACACTGTTTAGTTTTTAAGAAATTTATAATTGTAAAAAGAGGATTAAGAACATTCAATCACAGTTTCTCGAAGCATCACAACCATTGTCAAAAAAAAAAAAGTAATAAAAAAAAAATTAACAAATAAAATTTATTCAAATCGTTTTCTATTATGTTTTAATAATTACGGCTGAATAAAAAGTATAGTGTCCCAGTTAAGTGAAACAAACAAAGTGTACAAGTGAAAATTGTATTAACAAACAGTATACATATATTCAAAGTGAATTTGGTGAATTTTATGCACCTTATACAACTTGATACTACAACAAAGTAACATACATATATGCTAGCCAAAAGAATGTTAGCAACTTCAGCTTGACTCCTCCATATTTAAAACGCTTTTTGGGAATCCTATTATTTTCTGGACATCATCCTGTTCCTCAAGAACATCTATATTCAAACTTGCAATTAAGCAGATAATAATAAAATTGATACTTCAGATAAATTTTACAAAGTGAGAACATATATGAGCATGATATCCAGTAACTGTTCAAAATTTGGAATTTTTGCGCATAATTTATCGATATACGAATCAATGTAGCCATATCACAGGCGTCATAGCTGTAAAATGTTCATTCGTGCTAAACCCATAAGATTTGGTTACAAGATTTGGTGCATGACCTCAGCAAATGGGTTTTTATATAAATTTTTTCCATATGGCGGTAAATCCGAAACTTTCAATCCAGAAAGAGGACTAGGAGAAAATGAAGTACGTAATCTTTTGAAAATGGTCAAAAAGCCGGAGAACCATCGCGTATATTTTGATAAATTTTTCAGCTCGCATAAACTGATCGCGAGTTTGAACAATGATGGCTATTTTGCCACGGGCACAGTCCGCGATAACCGAACTGGAAAATGCCCATTGCTAGGTTTGAAAGAATTCAAAAAAAAAAAGGAGAGAGGATTTTACCAAGGAGCTTTTGATGATTATAATCAATGTATTGGACTATGGTGGAACGATAATACTGTTGTAACATTTCTTTCAAACTGCGATACGATCGAAACCGTTGCCCATGCTAAAAGGTTTTCGCAGAAACAAAAACGCTATATTCAAATACCTTGCCCTGAAATTGTTAAAGCTTACAATGAAGGAATGGGTGGAGTCGATTTATTCGACAGATTTATTTCCCAATATCGCATCAAAATTAAAGGGAAGAAATGGTGGTGGCCTTTATTTGTGAATTGTTTAGATGCTGCAGTTTCCAATGCCTGGTGCTTACATAAGCTGGTGTCTGAAAAACCTATGCCGATATTGGTATTTCGCCGAGAGGTAACTTTGGCCTTGCTATCAACTTCAACAGATATCAACTATAATTCTGAATTTATTGGACGTATGACTGGAACGTCATTAGATACAACTCTTAGACTATTGAATCAGCGTCATGACATAATAAAGATAGCGAACAGTAAGCAAAAGCGCTGCCGGGTCTGCAAAAAGAACACTACGTTTAAATGTTCCCGATGCTCAAGTCATGGTATTGACATTCCACTGCATTTGAAATGTTCACCGAAGATTCACAGCACAAAATAATAAGCTGTATTTACATGAATTCTGAAATTATTTACTAAAAAAAAAAAAAAAAAAAATTATAGTGTTTTTACTGTTGCTCCATGTATGGAACATTCCATATCTCCGAAAATAGCAGCCAGATTTGGATGAAATCTGACAATTATGTTTAGTGAATCAAAATACGTTAGAGTTATAAAAATCGTATAAATTGCTCCACTGATTTTATGGGCGGTATGAAACGGGTTAAACGTTAACATTTGTTCATGCAGTTTAGAATGGTAATGATTCTACAAAATTATATTTTATTTTAATACTTCTTGACAGCTGGAAAATATTTTGGTTGCATACATTTAGTAACAAAATATTATCCACAAAAATGTTGTATTGGTTTTTCGGAAAAGTATCCAACCCTTGATATTTATATAAACAAACTGGAAATGTCAGAATGAGAAAAACGTTTAAGGCCACAAAATGTAAGTTTTAAATTAAATGAAAATAGAAAATAATTATTATATGATTTTATAGTTTCAGATAGTATACAATGCAAGAGGGATTTTAATCATACATACAGGGTGGGCCAAATAATTTTTTTTTAAAAATGCAAACAAAAACTTCTCAATATTTTTTCAAATTTATTTTTTCATTGTAAAGAACAATCCTTCCGATTAATTATGGAATACTATTTCATTTATATGACTGCCTCGGCTGACCTTGACGTACCCCATACGGTCGGTCCAATTTTTGAGCACATTTTCGATGGTATGCGAATATTGTTCTTGAGAGCGTCAATCGTTGCTGGTTTATCGGCGTAACACTTATCTATGACGGCACCCCAAAGATAATAGTCCAACGGCGTCAAATCACAGCTCTGAGGCGGCCAAATCACATTGAGATTTCACCTGATAATTCGATCTTCGAAGACAGTGCGCAAAAGATCAATTGAAACGTGTGCTGTGTGGCACGGAGCGCCGTCTTGTTGAAACCAAATGTTGCCTAAGTCCTCCTCTTCAAGTGCCGGGAACAAAAAATCGTTTATCATGGCGCGGTAGCGCTCACCATTACTGGCTCCTTACTCATTTTCAAAGAAAAATGGCCCAATGATGCCACCGGACCAAAATCCGCACCAAACGTTAAGGATGCATCGGCTTCTCTACGATCACGTGCGGGTTCTCCGTGCCCTAAATGCAAAAATTCTGCTTGTTTATCTAGCCGCCAAGATGGAAATGCGCCTTATCCGAAAAAATGATTTTTTTGCCAAGAGTTTCGAAGTAATGTTTCGGACACGAGTCAAAGTAGCCTTATCGAACGGTTTTGTTTTTTTACAGAGAAAATCATTTTTCTATAAAAAATTTAAATTCTAATTTCAACTTAATTTTATAAAATTTTTATCGAAAATCGTTATATGTTGCCACTGTGGATTTCGTCTGCAGATAATAGAGTAAAAATTTTTTTGGTGTCAATCTTTACTTTTTGGAAAAATTGCGTACGAGTGAAAAGTTCGAAATTTTGCGTCATGGGGCTCTACCTCTAACCGAACGACAAACGGTGTACATGTGTTTTTGCAGTGAAGCAAATTAAATCGAAATAAATCGTACTGTGCTTTAAAATCACAATATTTTCAAGTGCAAAAAGTTCATTTAAAATTGTCCTGGATTCAGTTCATTTCTTCATTTAAAGCGTGGCGGACATAACAGGCCCCGAAGGCGGGTGAGTATACGTTGTGTTGTTTCTTTATTTATTAATAAGATTCATAGAATGCTAATATATAAATTATAATCAAATTGTTGAAACAAAATTGTTCAAAGTTTTGAGTTGGTGAAAGTGTTTCGTGAGCGAATCACTTGTATACACTAAAACATATCGTTTATACTATATATGTACGGGGGGGGGAGGGGGGGGTGCATTATTCTCTCGTATAACGAATTGTGAATTTCAAGAGATCGAAAGGAACCTACCTTTAATCTTTGTGAGTTGTTTCATACCTATACTGTTGAAGTTGGCGGAAGGTTGCGGGCCGGAAGTGAAAGGTCGATAATACAGATTGAGTTAGTCCAGTAGGAAGTAAAAAGGTCGATGGTGCAGATTACGGTATTGACATTCCACACGAAAAAAAAAAAAAAAAAAAAATTGGTAGTTATCAGGCGAAAGTAAATAGGATGCATGGATTTAAATAAAAATTTTTATAAATAAATCGGAAGAATCAACAAATTGAGGGGTTGGCCATGACTTTCGAGTCAAATGGTTGTGTTTTTTTCCTCGAGAATTAATTTTATTAAAAATAATTATTTTATTGTAAATTGGCTATTCAAACTAAAATTCGATAAATTCAGTGAATTGTGAATTGTGTAAGAGTGCATGATTGTGCATCGCTTTATTACGGTTCAACATTTAGGGAAAAAACATTAGGTATAATGTGTAAAGTTTTGATTAGACAGGTGAGATAGGGAAGTCTTGGAATATATGTCCAAACTGGAAATGCAGTTTATTGATGTTAAAAGAAGCCTTGATGTAATGAAACTATTGGTGATGTGTGATGAAAGAAAATATAAAAGATAAAACAAAAATTAGATAATTTATAAATTATTAGAGCAAACTATAGAGTTACGGTGTTTAGTGATTAAAAGATAACAGAGTGATATAACAAAGGGTACTGAATTTAATAAAGGAATAATTAAGTACATAAATGATAAATAGCTAACTAATTATTAAACTAGTGTCTATGTGTTTAAAGAATTTATTTGAAATATAGAGTGTAGAATTTATTTGAAATGTAGGGTTATATGAAATGTAGTGAGTTGATGTGATGAAATTAGTGTGAGATGAAATAGAATTAAAATTAAAATTAAAATTAAAATAATTCATAATTAAATTATTTAGTATGCTATTGAGTTAAGAATTTAGAATTTACAATTGTAGTGGAATAGCTGGAATTAATAACTAGAAAATTAGAAGGTAAGCTAAGTTAAATAAATCGGCAATATTGTATTATACATTGCACACTAAGTATTTACTGTTAATCATGGAAGTACACAAAATACCAAGTGATGGAAATTGCCTTTTCAATGCAATCATCCATCAGCTGCAACTACAAGATTCTCATTCTTCAACCTGTTCAGCAAGTGATCTCCGAGCTGAAATTGTCAGCTTTATACGCGGTAATCTTGATGATTATTCTCACACAATATCCATGTCATCAGATCTATAATCCCAGGGAAATTTTGACACACACTGGAAATCAATTAATATTAAGATATCTATCCGACCTTCAGCAGACTGGATTTTGGGGTGGCGCCGAATGTCTTTCGGCCGTGTCTAAATTGAAAAAAACTAAAAATAAATAATTATTATGTCAAACATCAAATCACTTTTACACCGACCAGGGAAACGTATAACACTGAACTTAATTAGCTATATACGGGGTCACATTATGACAGCTTAATGTTCCAACAGGAACATACCCCATTGCTTGCTAATACGGCACAATATTCCGATTTGCCTAACATAGCAGAGAATGTCCACCGGAAAATTTCCACCACTGACAATCCTTATACACTAATTGAAGAATCACAGTTAATTGAGTCACAAATCCTGAACCTTCCCGTCAACTCATTCTGCCTTGGAACTTGGAACGTTCGAAGCCTTAATAACTCCCAGAAACGTGACGCCATTGACAGAATTTTATTAGAAAATAATGTCCATATATGTAGTGTCTCAGAAACAAATATGCCCTCTGGAACCTGTTCTTCAAAAAATTACATTTGGCACCTTACAAACGATCCCAAGACAAAAAGACGTGGAGTGGGAATTTTGATAAAAAGGCATACCTTCATTCGGACCATGGGAATTCGAAAATATTTTGGTGCCATAATTACTCTGAACGGCAGAATTGAGAATAGGAGGATCATTGCCATATCCGTTTATGTTCCACCTCACACTTCCCAATACAATCGTCGTCTTTCCACAAAGATATTCTCAAAGTTACTTTCGATAATTGATCGTTGCCCGCAACAGATCGATATCGTCTTATTTGGAGATTTTAATGCTCATCTAAAAGAAGATGATTTGCAGTCGAAGAATGAGAATGGAGTTTCTCTAGAACTACTAACTCGGTCGACTCAACTTTTAATCACACCCTTCATGGACGTCGGCGGAAACTTATGACCTGGACTGATGGTCGATTGTATTCCCAGTTGGACTATATTTTAACCCGTAAAAGCAATCGGGTTATTTATGTTAAGTCGGTGAAAGCCGCCTGTTTTTACCCGTAACTAAGCGATCATCGTTTAATATGGATTGTGTGCACCATGCGAAAAGTGCGGTCGCTTGCATGTCCTACTAATGTAAAGCCAGTTCTGATCTCTGCAGGGCCACCTATGACCTATTCATTCAAATCTTTAAATCTCTCGTTACTGCAAGGAGTAAAGATACACAAACAATATCAGTCCGTTTTAGCAAAATCATTTGCACAAGCAGTTTCAGATATAAATGATTGTAATCTATGGCATTTGATAACTACTTGCATCAAGGAAAGCTCCCAACAGTTACTCATTACCAAGACGCCCCTGACACCTAAGCGTAGGAAAGCATTAGCGCTCTTTAAACAGGCCCAATTTCACCAACATGCTCATCCACAGGAGATGAGCTCTCGATTGCGTCTACAAAGTGCCAGAAAACGTTTGTCTGATGCCTATTCCAGGCACAAATCTTCTGAATGCAAAAAATTTTTTAGTAGTTTGACTTACTATTCTCCTCCAGAACGTCTTCGCAGAACTTATTCATATTTTAAGATTTTCAAACGAGATTGCTCTTCCTTTCGCGGAAATTACATACCAATTTCCTCCTGGGTAAATGAACTTTCTACCATTGAAGGAACCTGGCCTAGCCTTATAGAGGAACAGGATTACTTTCCTCTAGGTCCTCCTTCAAATAAGGAAGACATTCAGTCAGTCCTGAATTTAATCCGCCCAGGCACTGCCCCGGGGCCGGATCAAATTCCCATTGAACTATTTAAATATGCACCCAAAAATATTGTTGAAGCGCTTCATAAAGTTATAGAAACTGCATGGATAAACAATGACCCACCAACCGAGTGGCTGGAGACCATTCAGGTTCCAATTCCTAAAAACAAGAATCCTCGTCAAACCAGTGATTTCCGACGCATAACCCTATGCAATGTAGGATACAAGATCTATGCCAAGCTTCTTCTTGAAAAGTTGGATGATCATCTCGAATTACCGCCTTCATACCAAGCTGCGTTTTTGCCCAATCGCTCGACTGATGATCACATGTTTGTCGTTCGTCGAGTACTGGATGAAGAATGGCGCTCCGGGAATGAAACTTTTACCTTTTCTATTGACTTAGCAAAAGCATTTGACACAGTCAATCTAAAGATCGTAATCGAATGTCTTCAACAATATGTGCCTCATTATCTGGTAAACCGCATCATAAAGGCTTGTTTCTGGGAGAAAACCTCCATCAAGTGGTTTAACACCTGTACAGCTAGAGTTAAAAAGAACAAAGGGGTAAAACAGGGTTGTACTCTATCACCAAGACTTTTTAATTTGATTTTGAATGAAGTATTGGTAACTGTTGCCGATCAGTATCCAGAATTATGTTTAAATCAAGGAGGGACATTACAACTTCCTTTAATTCTAGCATATGCTGATGACATTTTAATTGTCACTCGGGACCCTGCACGCTTAGAACCCATTCTGATTGAGTTGATCGCTGGATTAGAGATTGCCGGACTAACAGTGAATCCAAATAAATGCACTGTACTTATTAGAAACCCAGACTCCTTAATACCCATCCCATCCAATGTCAGAATAGGTGGAATTACTTTCACCTCAGTGAAAACATTACGATACTTGGGCACCTACTTCACAACTAGGCTTAGTATGCCCCTCACTATCCGGACCCGGTGTCGCCAAGCGCTCGGGATCACAAAACTAATGCAATCTTTCATTAAAAGAAATAAAGTATCTTCTAAGATAGCCATCACGATGTATAATACTGTCATAGTTCCCATGATGATCTATGGATTGAAAACCACCGCCCCTTACACTTGCAAATCGGAAGAGATTAAGGAAATATGAGCTCTTTTTCTTGAGAAGATTACTGGAATTTAGTAAAGATAAATCCACCCTCGGAGCAAGGAAAATTAAAGAAATTTTGAACGGTAAAACAATAACAAAGCGCATTAAGTTCCAGCGGATCAATTATTGGGGACATGTGTACCGCCGTCCGTCTATCCATATACTCAAGGCTGCTTTCACGTACAGTGCTGGTCCTAGGAAACTAGGACGACCATGTTTTACCTGGCATGATTCGTTACACCAGGATTTAAATTATCTCAACAGATCGCATAATGAATGGGAACTTCTCTTATCCTCTCGAGTTGATTTACGGAAAGCAGCTGAAGGGATTTACCAATGCGAAGAATCAGATTCAAGTGAGCTTCTTGAAGATGAAATTTCGGAAGAAGAGATAGCTAAAGTAATGTAGGTTGGATATTACAACTTTTACCAAATATTCATCGCTTACGTACATCAGAGCGATGTCAAGCAAGGAACTAATGGGTAATTAATTAATTAATCAACTGCTAAACAAATGTAGTTAAATTTATTTAAGTTAAGTAGAGGTAAAATAGATAGATATAAATGGATTGACATAGTAAATAAATAATTGAATACATATATGTATAGTTTATTTGTTATAATTTATAATTGACGAAGGGTTTGCGGTTGTAACGTCAAGGTGGGAGAGATGGTGGTTGTGGGCGTTTTCGGATGGGAACAAATTTGTAGTTGGTTGTGTTCTTATATGGGAAGGGTGGACTATTAACATGCTAATTGGGTTCAAAGTTTGAACTGTATCAGGTACATTGCAGAATTTATTACTCTCCAAAAAGTTAAGTAGCGAATTGAGACTAATTTAGTTTAATTTAGTTATTTATATAGGAAATGATCAAACGTGATGGAGCATGCAAGTGTCTGGATGGATTAAATAAAATATTATTAATAGATTTTTCCTGCTCCTGGACAGGATTGTTACTAGATGATTAATTATTTATTTATTTAGTATAACTTAGGGTAGGAAGTAACTAACCGAGGATTGCTGAGAAACATATTTAACTTTATTAAAATAAATAGTGATTAAGATGATGACATGTTGGACCTCAGGAAATTAGCAATAGATTAGATAATTCTGTCAGAATAAATTACAACAATAATACAAAGTTAAAATTTCAGGACTGAAGGAAAAAAAGCAAAGTTACCGGTCTTAAGGAAATAAGAACTTGTAGATAGAAATTATGCCGTCCTGTGATAACAAATTATTATTATTATTATTATTATTATTAACAATTGTTATACTACTAACTGTTGACCGTCAAGGTGTCTGTAACCGGGTCGAACTCAATCCTATACTAACAATCCTATCCAATCCTTCCAAGTCAATGTAAAAAGGGTGTACGGTGGGCTCGGCGTCATCCGGGAGATCTCTCTAAAGGCTTGGTCGTACAACCCAAATCAAATCAAATCAAATCAATCAAAAAGATTTTCGAAGTAATGTTTCAATATTTCCCAGCGTTGTTCAAGCGAATACACAACCATTTTCGTTCAGCGGAAGGATAAAACTAACTTTCTTGTCAAATCAAAAGTGATATAACCCTTACTATACTCAAAATAACCGCTAGTTAAAAAAAAAAAAGTTAGATGGCCCACCCTATATTAAGCTAAGTATTTTACATTTTTCATTATTGCTTTAATCTAATTTAACATTTTGTTTTTAGGTTATACTCGGATGGGAATATGTGTCTTTAATGGTTGCCTGCGCCAACATTTCGCCTCCCTTGAACGACTAAGTTCAATCACTAGCTGCTAATTTAACGAGTTTAGTTATGGGTAGCTTCAATATGCTGGTTTTTGTGAATAGTTCAGCCACTCGTATTTTTCCGTCACTGTGGGGAAATATTTTTTGTATTCGGCCAAGCAGCCACTTAAACAGTGGAGTTCGCTCATATCGCAACAACATGCAACAACTTGTCATTGAGGTTGACATCGCTTTTCGAAGTAAGCCATTTTGTTCTTTTCTGGAGAGTTGTAAGGTTCTTCTTGTGCCAACGGGACCAGAAATGTTGACATATTTGTTGCATAAGCTTCCATCGTGAATTGTATGGAATCTTGGTGGTAGTGATATCTACCTCGGGAATATAATTAGCTGAGTGACCGATAAGGAAATGTGCAGGCGTGAGTACATCAAATCATCGTTACTGGCCTTGCACAATGGCCTTGAATTCAGCATCGCTTCAACTTGTGTAAGGACTGTGTATAATTCATTATTGGTTAATATTTGATTGCCGATGATCCGTTTCAGGTGGAATTTCAGAGATTTCACTGCCGCTTTCCATAATCCACCAAAATGTGGTGCGCACGGTGGATTAAAGTGCCAGTTGATTAAATCATTTAATAAAAAATTACTTATAGTATTTGAATTTTTATTTAATAAACAGAAAACTTCCTTTAGCTCATGATTAGCGCCGCAAAAATTCTAGCCGTTATCGCTATAAATGTTAGTTGGGATTCCGCGACGAGAGATAAATCTTCTCAATGCTGCCAGAAATAATTCTGTCATCAAATCATTGACGAGTTCGACGTGTACGGCCTTAATACTTGTGCATATGAATAATCAGCCGCGTCTCTGATAGGTAAGTATAGGTCCCGCGTAATCGATTCCCACGTGCAGGAACGGTCTCTCGTACTGCACTCTACAGTCTGGTAAATCAGCATCATTTGGTATACGCGGTTGATACCTCGAATAGATGGTGCATCTTTTTATTATTTCCCGGATCATTGTTTTTGCTCGTACTATCCAAAAACGTTGCTTCAGAGTGTTGCTTCGAAACGATAAACCAGCATGTCCCTGTTGAATGTGAAGTTCTCAGATAAGTAATTTTACTAGATTACTGTTGTATGGTAGAATTGCTGGATGTTTTATCTCAAACGATGCTACTGAATTATCAATTCTGCCACCAACTCGCAGTATTCCAATATTATCGATAAACGGTGCCAATGGAAGTATTTTGCTGTGTCTTAAAATTGGTCGCTCTAGTTCGTCTCGTGTTAGCGAACCAGCAATCTTTGGTTTAGTTGCTCGAAAGGTATTTGTAAACCGATAAATTCAACTGATAATGACTATAATTTTTTGATAACTGGAGTACGCTTCTATAATTGATTCAAGAATATTTCTGTTGGAACTCGATGTGAATTTGGTGGTCGCTCCTCCTCTTTAGTATCGTAATGAGTTTTCTGTGCTGGCCAGTGCGATTCATCTTTGACAAACCAATCTGGACTTAACCACCATTGCTTGTGTTCGTGGAGTAGTTCCGCTGATATACCTCTTGACGCGCAGTCTGCCGCATTTGACTTTGATGGAACGTGTCGCCAATTGCTACGACTACCCTTTTGTATTACCTGCGATGTTCGGTTTCCTACAAAAGTAGACCACATTCAAGGGTGGGATGATAACCAATCCAAAACTATTTTGGAATCGGTGCACGCTGTGATTCACTCGATTGCGAAGGTGGTGGATGCTGTTATTGATCCAACTAGCCTTACCAAAAGAACACTGGCACATAACTCTAATCTAGGAATAAAGACTTGCTTGATTGGCGCCACCTTTGTTTTTACCGTAATTATTCTGGATGAACAACGCCCGTTTGTATACGTGATACGTAAATAGGCGACGGTTGCGTAAGCCAGTTCACTGGCGTCGCAAAATGTGTGAATGGAAATATGGTTAACCTTTTCATCAAGTAGCAGCCATCTCGGAATATTTATTTTAGTAGGATGATTCATGTCTTCCCTCATTCGATTCCACCTTTCCTCCACGTCGGACGGTAATTTGTCATCCCAATTAAAATTTAATAAACATAATGATTGTAAGAGAATTTTGAACCGTATCGTACTAAGAGCTAACCATCCCAATGGATCAAAAATGTTGCTGCTCTCTGAAAGTATAATTCGTTTGGTGACCGACGTAGCTCTTTGTAATGCGACTGTGAATTGAAAATTATCATTGTGTGGGTTCCAGTTGACTCCGAGTATCTTTAGACAACCTTCATTGCCACTATCTTAGATTTCCATTGACTGGTTTGCTCTTTGTTCTTCAGCGATTGTGTCGAGTAACTCGGTTGAGTTTGAGCTAAATTTGCGCAATTTCATACCCGCTTCGTGCAATATTGTGATGAGATTCTCTTTCAAATTGATTGCTTCTTCTAAACAATTCGTACCTGTCATTAAATCATCGACATACATATCACTGTGGAGTTAACGCGATGCCTCTGGAAATCGATGTTGATTTTGTTTAGCCAGTTCTTATATCACCCTTGTAGCAAGAAATGGTGCCGATGCTGTTCCATATGTGAGTGTTTGTAATTGGAAAAAACTCATTTGCTTGTTAGGATCATCTCGCCATATGATACATTGCGTCTTTTGATCGTGCTTGTCAACCAATATCTGGCGGTACATTTTTTCGATGTCCGCGCTTAGTTCAAATGCGTGTTCCCTGAATCTCAATAATATCTCATAAATGCTGGATTGAATATTTGGACCTACTAGTAGTGTATCATTCAGTGAAATCTTATTGGTACCTTTTGCCGAAGCATCGAACACCACATGCAATTTTGTAGTCGCACTTTCCTGCTTCAGCACTCTATGGTGCGGTAAGAACACATAATCATCTCTAATAGCTATTTCGTTCGTATTCTGTTTCATATGGCCAAGTATGATGTATTCTTTAATGAATTGGCTGTATGACCGTGCGAACGATTCGTCTTGCTGAAACCTTCGCTCTAAAGCCAATAATCGCTTATTAGCCATCTGCCGAGTACTTCCAATGATCGGTTTGGTGTCTTGAACGGCAATTTGACTATTAATCTGCCGAAGCCCGCCCTTGTGGTATTGTTAACAAAGTGTTTTTCACATATTTCTTCCTGTGCTGTTAGTTTCGGTTTGGATTCAATAATTTCTTCGGTCTCCCAGAAAGCTCTCTGTTGCAACACAACACATTATAATTATTGTTGAAGTCATCCATCGCATCGCAGAAGAACTCTTCCTGATAATAATGAATTCACATCTGCAAAACACAAACAAACATCATTCAAATTAATCACAACAACACAATTTTTAAATACTTATCCTTGAACTTGAATTTGTTGTCACCAGAAGTACCAGATTTAACTGCTGCATTTTCTACCATTGCGATCGACTTCAATCTTCTCAAATTGGTTATCGAGGTAAGAATTGCCGTTCGTTTATAAATTGTGGCACGGTATTAATCCACATGGTGATCTGCGAGTTTAACATGGTCCTTCGAGCCGGATTTAAAAGCCGGGCACGTGAAATTATATAAACTTCCCTTCGTTAATACATCTTAGAAGAGGAAGTGCTTTACCACTACCAACGCTTTTATCAAATTTAAGTTACTACGCTACAATATTTAATTTTTATTTTACAATAATTCTCAAATTTATTATCTACAAACAATATAAGCTATAATAAGTGAATTTTGATATCAAGTGAATTAATTATTTTAAAAGTGAACTATATTGCAAATAGTGAAATAATAAAACATTTTAAAGATTATAAAAGAAAAAGGCAGTCTAACTAACGTGAACTATTATAAAAACAGTGTTTGTGCATTCCGTTAATATCGCGAATTAAGGTGTTGTGCAAAAATGGCTACCGAAAGTAAACTTGTGCAGAAACGTGGTCGCGTCTTAGGTTCTCTAACTAAGGCGGTCACATTCGTTGATAATATTGATGACCAAACGGAGACTGAAGAGATCGAATCAAGGCTACAGAGGCTTGAGTCATGGTGGGAGGAATTTTATGGCATTGAAGACGACTTACTCCTGATCCCGCAGCAAACCTCGAAGGCGGATGAATTCGAAACCAAGTTTTTTACTACTCAAGCAGCTTTGAGGCGTGAATTAAGGAAGCGGAGGCCAATTGAACAATCTAATAACGATGATTTGAATGCCACTTTAAGCAATATGTACTCGCAACAAAAGTCATATTTCGAATCATTGCACAACAAAACGATGAGTCATAGCAACGAAATCAAGCTGCCGAGAATAAATATTCCGCCATTTAATGGAGAGTACACACAATGGCCGTCTTTCAAGGATATGTTCGAGGCTACTGTACATAAGAACGATTCAATATCACGTGTTCACAAGTTCCAGTTGCTAAAGGGACTGCACGGAAAAAACACTTTAATAAAGGTTGTTATATTTTATGTATATTAACTCTCATTTACATGAGAATATTTGCCCCTGTGCCAATATTTGAGAACCTTTAATATATGATATAATAAAATATTAGTTGTTTAAATGGTAAATACTCCCATGTAAATTACATAAATTAATAATTTTATAAGACTGAATTTCATAGCTATAGGTTATTTTCATATTAGTATATCAACACGCCTTATATAAATGATCACCTTTGTGAAACATGATCATGATAGTTAAATGTTGTTATTATAGGGACTAACACATTTTGTAGAAACCTTAAGCTGGCTTCATAACACATTTACATATACACTATAGCAATATCTAATAAGCTTAAATAGGAGAAATTATTATAAAAATAATAAAACTGATGCGTTAAACATATTAATAATTAATATTATGAAATGGAGCAGTTTCCAAATTTTCATGATAGATTCATATATTTTTTAGAAGCTTTTCGTAAATTATAAAGGATTCGTTATAATACAATTTATTAAATAATCTTGTGTAGCTTTGTAATGATAGTAGTTTAAATAAATAAAACAACAATTTTAATTTTATTCATTAGTTTATTACTTATAACATAGTTTACTTAATTTTACGTTTACATACTTGTATATAATCTATTAATTAAATATATATTTATATATCGCGATTAACTTCATACAATATAAATCTTTTTATTTAATTTTATCATAGAAATGTTAGCAAAAAAATCATTTTACGTTCTATTAAAGAATTATATTCTTCAACACAAAAAGAATAAAGGTGATAATCAAAATAAATGGTTTTTAATTCAATCAGAACAAATTTTATCAAATTATTAGAACAATCATACTTAATTGCTTTCACTTTAAAAAATATAGGGTTAACTCCGTCCGAATCAATATTCAATACTGAATTAATTTTAATTTTTCTGTTGTTAATATTAATCCAAGAATAATGATTATTTTCTAACAATTTTCGAAATGATATGCCATTTTTTATGTCCATTATCCTTTCAGAAATACGTACGCTGCCAAACCTTAATCTATTAAATATAGTTTATTTTTAAACATGTAATTATGCACTATTAACTTATATTATTCACTTATACTGACGTTTAAACGAAACGATTAATGGCGAGCAACTAAAAACCAAAACGTTGTTGAACAAAGGTTAACGATGTGATGCCGAAACAACTTTTTTCTTTCCTCGGATAATCGTAACATTGAATATAGGATCGTATCTCTTCACATTAGCGACGAATCCGATATTTATGATAAACGTTCTCATAAGCTACAGAAAAAGTAAAGACTAACAATATATTGAAAGTATCTGTTGGAAATTAACAAATAGTCTGTAATATTTGTAACAGACGGTCTCATTGATGTAATAAAGTTTAGGGTTTTGCATATAAAAATCTACTATTTCGCATGAGAAGCTAGTAAAAAATTATATAATAACTCTTCTATTATTTTTACAGAACAGATAAATCAAAAATAATAAAGATTATTTTATTTAGGAGACTCATTATATAAATTTATTTCCAATAAAACTAATACAAAATATTATTCTATATATTAACGGATGTGATTTTTATTAAATTGTTTATAATAATTTAATGAATGCTCTTGTATTTTATGAAAAGGGCTGTTTTATTTTTTTGTTATGCGTATAAGAATGATTCATATGAATTTTTTTTTCCGTGTGCTTCAAGGAAGCGCGGCTCGACTAATAAACCATTTTTTAATTACTGATGCCAGTTATGTAGAAGCATGGGACAAGTTGAAACAACGCTACGACAAGAAACGTACGATCGTAAGCACCATAATTCAAACCTTTCTTGATCAGCCGGCTATCCATTGTGCTTCATCGAAATCATTAAGAAATCTCACAGAAACATCGGATGAACTGCTTAGGGGATTAAAAGCTCTAGGGCCAGAATGCCAATCTCGAGACCCATGGGTTTTACATCTGTTACTCAACAAAATGGACGATGGAACAAAACAACAATGGGCATTACATTCTGTTAACATCGATGTGCCAAGCGTGGATGATTTCATCAAGTTTCTCCATCAAAGATGTGCCGCGTTGGAAAGCTGCAACATTACCACGAAGCCAATTAAAAGTTCTCAAAGGGTATCGCACGTAGTAACCGAAAAGATCGAGTGCATGTTTTGCAATAAGCCACATCCGTTACACAAGTGCTACAAATTTCAGAGATGTGGCCTAGAATCACGAAAAGGCTTCATCAGCAAACATGAATTGTGTATCAATTGCTTGAGAGCGGGGCATTCCACAAGCAACTGTCCATCAACGAATACATGTTTTAAATGTAAGGAGAAGCATCATACAATTTTACATGATGATAACAATGGTCACCATCAACAAGCAATTAACCATGCCATAGTAAACAAAGATGTTAACTCTAAGTCACCGAGCCCCGATTCGTCAGTACATTCATCCGGGTTACAAAATTACACAAACACAAAGGTTACGGTTGCCGGAAAGAAGCAAGCAATATTACCAACGGTTATTGTGTCAACCAAGGATATGCTGGGCAATATTCATAACGTTCGGGCTTTGTTAGATTCGGGATCAGAATCTACGTTTATTACTGATGCGCTTACTAAGAAATTAGGATTGAAGCGCAACCATGCATACATCACCGTCAACGGATTAGCTTCAGTGTCAGCAGGCAGAACTAAGGGACAGGTTAACCTAAAATTAAGCTCCAGATATGACGCAACCAAATTTGTAGTAGTGGACGCTTTAGTACTAAGTAAGTTAACTAATTATCTACCTTCTCAGACAACTATACTACAGGAATACAGTGAGGACCAACTGAATGGAATTTGTCTAGCTGATCCAAGATTCTATGAACCAAATTCGATCGACATGATTCTTGGTATTGACGTCTTCTATGAAATAGTGCATGAAAGGCGGAGATTACTGCAGCCAAACCTACATTTGATCGATAGTACATTCGGATGGATTGTTGCTGGTTCTTCTGAGCAAAACCAGAATTATACAACCGAGTGCTGCTACTTAATTCAGAAAGATGACGGGGATATTGGTCAACTATTGCAGCGATTTTGGGAAGTGGAAGAAATCACAGCTGATACTCCTATCAGTCACGACAAATGCGAAGAACACTTTTCCAACACTCATCAATTCGTAGACGGGCGTTATGTGGTCGAACTACCTATAAAAGACAATTTTGAGCATTTGGGCAACAGTTTAAAGGCGGCGACAACTCGAATGATCGCCATGGAACGCAAATTCAAGAAAGACGTGCAGCTCAGAGAGGAATACACTAAGTTCATGCGAGAATATTTAAAACTTGGACACATGACACGGATTTCCTATCGTGAATTAGTCAGTGAAAAAGACAAGGTATATTATTTATCTCATCACGCTGTGTTTAAACAAGGCATCACATCCAAAAAACTACGCGTTGTTTTTGATGGCTCTTGTAAATCGAGTTCCGGACAATCTTTAAACGACGTTCTGATGACAGGTCCAACTATTCAGGATGATCTGTTTTCCATCCTGACGAGGTTTCGCAAACATAAGGTTGCGTTTGTTGCAGATACAGAGAAAATGTATCGGCAAGTGGCAGTGCATACTAAACATCAAAACTACCAGAGAATTGTATGGCGGGAAGATTCAAGCAGCGAGATGCAGCACTTCAAGCTGAAAACTGTAACATACGGACTAACCTGTTCGGCGTATCTTGCCATAAAATCTCTGCATCAGGTAGCAAATGACGCTAAACAGTTGTCCCCCAATTTGGCCATCACCATCAAATCCGATTTCTACGTAGACGATTTATTGTCGGGTTGTGACAATGTTCCAGAAGCCATTACAATGTTTCATGAACTATCAACCACTTTATCGCATGCCGGTTTCTCACTACGCCAGTGGAGCTCAAACAGCCCTGATTTTTTAAGTGAAATACCTTTAAAAAAGCAAGGGAAGGATTGCATCTTGTTCGAAGAATCGGGACTGTATGTCAAAACATTGGGAGTCTGCTGGTTGACCAGTGAAGATGCTTTCACCTTCAATGTCTCACAACTGTACTGTGAGCCATCAACAAAACGTCAACTGCTGTCAGAGTGCGGTAAAATTTTTGACCCGCTTGGCTGGTTATCTCCAGCAACAGTGACGTTCAAAATATTACTTCAGTCACTGTGGCTGACAAAAATTGGATGGGACGATACATTGCCAGATGATATTAATCAAACATGGTGCGCCGCAATAAACGATTTAACATGTCTTTCAGGTATACGCATTCCAAGGTATCTTCAAATGCAGACAGCTTGTCGTTTTCAGCTACATGGTTTTTGTGATGCTTCGGAGAAAGCTTATTCAGCCGTTATTTATGCGAGATCAACCAATTCCAACGGTGAAAGCTCTGTTCATCTAATTGCAGCTAAAACGAAAGTCTCTCCACTAAAGCAGCTGTCAATTCCCCGTTTAGAGCTATGCGGAGCTGTGCTACTAACCAAACTACTCAAAAATTTCGCAGTAATTTTTGAAGCTCCTGCTGATTCGGTATATGCTTGGACGGACTCTAATATTGTGTTGGCCTGGCTCTCAGATGTTCCGAGAAAATGGAATTGTTTCGTAGCCAACAGGACGAGCTATATAATGGACAAAATACCAGCTAGTAATTGGCAACATGTACCGACGAAGTTAAATCCTGCTGATTGTGCGATTCGAGGTTTATCACCAAAGCAACTAGCGCATCATAAAATCTTGTGGAATGGTCCAGAATACCTGCAGAAATCAGCATATTTTTGGCCAAATAATGAAAATGCTCCAATTGAACCTACCACCGTTGAAAAAAAGAAAACCGTCTTAGTTGCAACAACAGCCTGTGTTACTAATAACGAAACTTCGCCGATAAAAGATCTTATTGATAGATTCTCATCATATACGTTGATGCTTCGAGTACTCAGTAACTGCGCTCGCTTTGCAGAGTTATGCCTGAAAGAAAAGGTACCATACATAACTAGTCATCATCTGCAGAGAAGTGAAGAGCTGCTAATCAAGTGGGTTCAGCATGAAACGTTTAGAGAGGAGATTTACCAAATTCAGACGATCAAACCAATCAAACGAAGCAGTAAATTATTCTCACTTTTACCAATGATTGATGAGAATGGTTTATTAAGAGTAAGGGGCCGCCTGGAAAATGCGAATGTTGGATATTCAATGAAGCATCCAATAATTTTACCAAAGCAACATCCATTGACAGAGAAACTCGTGCATCACCTACACTTGAAATATCTACATCCCAATCCGTCAACATTGCTATTCATTACCAGAACGAAATATTGGATAATTGGGGCAAAAGAAGTTATTAAAAAGGTTTCCAAAAGCTGTATTCATTGTGTAAGAAGTCGTCCTAAATTTGGTCAGCAGATTATGGGAAACTTACCTGAACCAAGGGTAACGTTAATACGTCCGTTCGTGAATGTTGGAGTCGACTACGCTGGCCCTATCACGATAAGTTCTAAGAAGGGTCGAGGGTCCAAGAGAATGAAGGCGTACATATGCCTATTTGTATGTATGGCAACAAAGGCCATACAGCTCGAAATTGTTGGCGATCTTTCTACGGATGCATTCATAGCATCGCTGAAGCGCTTCACTGGGAGAAGAGGTCTACCAAGCGCAATTTATAGTGACAATGCAACCAATTTTGTAGGCGCTCGCAGAAAATTGGGTGAATTTTTCGCAATTGTGGCTTCCCAAAGCCACAATGAAAAGGTATCTGCTTATCTAGACACGGAAAAAATAGAGTGGCATACAATACCTCCTTCTGCTCCACATTTTGGGGGTTTATGGGAGGCGGGAGTGAAGTCAATAAAAACTCATATCCATCGAGTACTAGGCGAATCAGCTCCTACATTTGAGAAAATGCAGACACTATTGGTCCAGATAGAAGCAATAGTCAATTCTAGACCATTAACACCAATGAATGACGATCCTGACGATTTGCGTATTTTAACACCAGGCCATTTTTTGATCGGTTCATCGCTTCTTGAAGTACCAGACAAAGGCACAAACGACGTTATGCTGAAATTAAGTGAACGATGGGAACTTCTGCAAAACGTGTCAAGAGGTTTCTGGAAAAGGTGGCATTTGGAATATCTCTCCATGTTACAAAAAAGGTCCAAATGGCAGCACCAACAGCAGAACATCAAAGAAGGCGAGCTCGTCTTGATTAAAGAAGACAACGCTCCTTCGCTAGCATGGGCTAGAGGTCGAGTCATCAAGGTTCATACTGGTCAAGACGGCAAGGTACGAGTTGTCACATTAAAAACCAGCACGGGTGAAGTAAAACGTCTAGTGACAAAATTATGCAAACTAAATATCCAGTAGTTAAGCAAATAATTGCTTAACCGGGGGAGTATGTTGCAACACAACATATTATAATTATTGTTGAAGTCATCCATCGCATCGCAGAAGAACTCTTCCTGATAATAATGAATTCACATCTGCAAAACACAAACAAACATCATTCAAATTAATCACAACAACACAATTTTTAAATACTTATCCTTGAACTTGAATTTGTTGTCACCTAAAATACAGTAAAATTTATCATTTTTATTAACTTTTAATTTCTAATCATAAAATATTTAATACTTATCTTGTTAACTTTTTAGTAATTATACTTATTCATTTTAAATCTTGTAACCTGAAATACATAATTAATCCATTAATTTATATAAAATTTAATTATAAAAAATTCTTACCATATTATTGTATTTGTAAACAAATGTCATTTGACAATTCTGTAATTGATTAACATTTATGAAGATAGTAGTAATTTGCGGAGCTCAATTGGAATAATTAGTACGTTTCATGTTTATGGATTAAAAGCTTATTAATGAGCTTTAACCCTCTATTGGGAATTAAATGAATTAAAAACTATTGTAAACTACTTCTTAAAGCTAAAATAAAATATAATCACTCTCTTTATCATCACCGTGGAAGCGATAACATCAATTTTGTTACACGTAATTTATCTTATAATAAATAAAATTTGTCAGCCATTTGGTGATTGATTTTTTACTCCAAGTCATTGGATAATTTAACTGCTGCATTTTCAACCATTGCGATCGACTTCAATCTTCTCAAATTGGTTATCGAGGTAAGAATTGCCGTTCGTTTATAAATTGTGGCACGGTATTAATCCACATGGTGATCTGCGAGTTTAACACTCTCAAACATTTATCCACGTCAATTGATGGTGAATAGTTTCTAACTGTTGTCAGTTGTAGTGCCATCGATGCTTCTTCGAACCAATAAGGTGTTTTGTGCCATAATCTTATCTTCGGAATTTTTAATGTTTTCAGGCCTCAGTATATCAAAGACTATATTTACACCTAACAGGATGTCTACCGACCTTGGTGAATTACTGTCTGGATCTGCCAACTGAATATTTGCCGAAAGTTTGATGTCAGCTGCTGCCCTAGTTGATGGTGGAATCAGTGTTGTGTGAATGACTATCCGATAGGCAAATAAAGCAGCGTCCAGAATCCTTGATGAATGTTCTACGCTGTTCAATTGGCTGTTCCAAAAATTGATTGCATTGATATAACATATGTTCCGATGACTTATACATGCCGCAGGTTATAGTGTTTAGCGCATAGGGCCTAGTAGATTCAGCGGTCTTGATACGGGTGTTTGCCGTTAATTGTTTGCCATTTGATCTCATTGATTCTAATGCGTCAAAGCAATACAAAAATAAGCCAAGGGTCACGAGACTCAGCCTCCGCATCAAGCGCACGTAGACCTCGAATGATTTCATCGGACGTGATCAATAATTTTCTGATATTGACAGCAACATTTGACCCGATGCTTGGTTGCTCCAAGAAGGTTCGTATAAACGCATTTACCGTATGCGAAATGTTTAACTAACGAAGCTGCTTTCCCTCGTAGTAAACTTTAAGGTGCTGGAATTTTTGCGATGGTGTTAACGCAATATTTCCGTAAATACTGAACGTGTACAAATCGTTAAAAGACTGCCACTTCATGTAATCTCCACTAAATGGAGCTATATTAATTTTCGGAAGCCTTACTTGCGCACACCCTTCGCTGTTGGTTGTACTGTTAAGCAATGTGTTATTATGACCACCCCTTCCTTCTACGTTCGACTGTCTAGTCCATTTTGTCAATTTCGTGATGACCTCGTAACACATATCCTCGAAAATTAAAATCTCAGACGGCTCCTCAGCGTTTATTAAGAATATCTCATCATCTATATCACTAAACTTTTTAAAGATATCATTAACTCGATTTTGTTTCAAATAAACTAAACTCATAAACTAAATTTATTAACGGTAAATTATAGCGGTACTTAAATGAAAGGTGTGGGATGATTACCACGTTGTTACTTTCTTCAATTCTCCTTGTAAAAATGGATGCTTGATTTTCACGTTTCCGATGATTTTCGTATTGTTGATTGATTAACTCCAAAATTGCAGAGATCCGGCTCGAAGGACCAATTTTATGTTGGGTTAACGTCTATCTAATTCTCCCCAACGCTAGAATGCCGGTCACAAAACAATTTTGAATTAAACGTGATGAACAAATTCAGTTTAGAATGGTAATGATTCTACAAAATTATATTTTATTTTAATACTTCTTGACAGCTGGAAAATATTTTGGTTGCATACATTTAGTAACAAAATATAATCCATAAAAATGGTGTATTGGTTTTCAAACAATCGCACCAATTCACAGCCGTTTGGCAGCTTAACTCAAGAAGCCCAAGACAGCCAAGAATTTCTCTTGGTCAATACGCATTCACATCACTAAAGGCTGAATTGGCCCAGATAACACTTCTGGGACATCCACTGAGTGACTCAAAGCTCAGCATAACCACTGACGTATCAAACACTGCTCTCGGTGCTGTACTACAACAGTACAATAACGTGTGTTGGTGATCACTGGGATTCTTCTCCAAGAAACTTTCGGATGCCAAAAACAAATATTCAGCATTCGATCGGGAATTACGCGCAATATATCTGGCAGTGAAACACTTCAGATATTTGGTCGAAGGTCGTGATTTCACAATCTGCACCGAATACAAAACTCTGACCAGAGCAATTCAGACTAAAACTGAATGTAGTCCAAGGCAATTTCGACACCTGGATTACATTAATCAATTTAACACGGACAGCACCTTGTCGCAGATACAATATCACGGATATTCGACAATGAAACGGCCACAGTAGAGACAGACATCGACTTGCACAAAATCGCAAACGCACAAAAAGCCGACCTAGAACTTCATAATTTATTTTCTTGTTCCAAATGTCACATTTGTTCATCAATGAAACTAGAGCTTTTTAAACTACCTGCCCTCGAAAGCATCTCGATGGCTTAATTAACAAAGGCCCTAATCCACAATTTTTTCAAAAATGAAATTTTGATACCAAAATGAGCATCACAAAAAACCACATCATTCTATGTTATAATTTTCAATCGAAATTAACTTCATTTCGTTCTATATTCAGTTTTGAAAAATTAATTCTATCAAAATTTTGGTTGTTCTAACCGTTTTTCTCGATTTTCCAACAATTTTAAAAGTGTGGATTATGGCCTTTGTTAATTAAGCCATCGATCTGCGAACCCTCAATAAGTAAACAATCGCCCATACATCGCAGATTCACTACGTCGAACCATCTTCGACACATAACATAACATTTCAAATCCTGGAGTCCGTGCAACTCGTAAATTGATTATTGTTCGCTATTTTGGGCCCAGTATAAGCAAAGACGTAGGGAATTGGGCTAAGTGTTGTTTATCCTGCCAACGTGCTAAAGTTCAACGGAACTCGCTGACTCTAAGGGCCAATATGTCAGCTGCAACCATAGCCACCACCTTTGTCAACAACTACGTATCACGATTCGGCGTACCCCTTAATAACACAACAAATCGTACTTTTTGGAATCCGAGTAACAGTGAAGGAAGATCTTAAGTGCTCATCAGCTGAACTGGTTTACGGTCAAACAATCAAGTTACCCGGTGAGTTCTTTATCGAAAATCATTCTTCACCACTCCCAACTACCGACACAATCATCGACCAACAGCGAAAAATCATGCGCAACCTCATACGTAGAACACCACGTCAATCCAAACAAGATGATGTTTTTGTTCCGAAGTCGCTTAACAACTGCGATTTTGTTTTCGTAAGAACAGACAAGGTTCGCAGGGGATTAATTCCTCCTTTTGAAGGTCCGTATAAAGTTTTACTGAGATTTAGAAAACATTTCAACGTATCGGCTTAAACCAGTTTACGGAATCAAGCCATCGGGTACACAAAACTGTCCATATTACTTACACTGATACATTCATTCCCTAGAGGGGGGAATCACTCGCGGCGGAGTCCTGCAGCTACTCACTCATCATTAATATTCGATTTTTCACAGAAATGTTCATAATTCGTTAATCGGGACATATACCGATCACGTATAGTGGCGCATGCATCACTTAACACCACCACGTTATTTCAAATTCAAATATCAGCACTATGGTGCACTGTAGTATAAATTATGAAAACGAATTATGTTTGTTGTGTTGCTTCATGGTAAATTTAGGTTAAGAAAAAGTGCACCATAGCACTAATATTTGTAATTTAAATATCGCGGTGGTGTTAAGTGATGCGCGCTCCACTATACGTAATGGTATGTTTGTTGATGAACGATGAGTGAGTCGCTACAAATTCAAATCACTCTGTGCCATTTTGATATGAGCCGTAGGATTCTTGCAAAATCATTTTAAAGTTAACAAATCGACGATTTTCGCTTGGAACAAGGATGTTGTTCCCTATTATACCAAATAGCACAAATCTCAGAGGTTGGGTCATTTAGTAATTTTATAGGTTGTAAAGAGTATACATTGATAAATTCAAATCACTGAGTGCCATTTTGATATTAGTCGTAGGGCTCTTGCAAAAAGTTTTCGAATATTAACAAATCGACGAATTTCACTTCGAACAATGACGTGGTTCTTTATTATACCAAATTGCACGAATCTCAGAAATTGGCCAAACTGGTGACTATATAGGTTGTCAAGAGTATATATTGAGTAACTCAAATCACTCGGTGCCATTTCGAAAATCAACAAATCAACGAATTTCGCATGGAACAAGGACGTTGTTTTCTATTATACCACATAGCACGAATCTCAGAGATTGGCTCGTATAGTTACTATATAGGTTGGTAATGGTATATGTATATTGAGGAATTCAAATAAGTCAGTGTTATTTTGATATGATCTGTAGGTTTCTTGCAAAAACCCTTTTGAAATTAACAAATCGACCCATTTCGCATGGAACAATTATGTTGTTCTCTGGTGTAACAAATAGCACAGATCAGAGATTGGCTTATATAGTGAATATATTTTCTTCCTTAGTTATGACTAATTAACCAATGGTAACGTGTTTTGACATTTTGGCCCATTTGGCACAAAGTTGTTGCGTAAGGTGCCACCGTTTTAATGTTGGAATTTTATCGTTCCTTACGTCATATTTAGTTATAGAGTCGAGAGGCTGCGCAATTGTAAAGTGGCCTGGAGTGAGTGTTAGAAAATCGGTCATGTCAGATGCTCACTGGCCCGATCTTGAAACACCGGTAGCACGCATTACAAATTGTCCGTCCATCAGCTCGTCCGTTTAATGGCCAAAATTTCTATCCTTGATAGGAAGATGCTAATCCTTGGGGTCCAGTGTGGCAATTTTTATAATGACAAATTCGGAACCTACTTAAAGTGAAACAATGGTTTTTTGGATGGAGAATTGGATGTTTTGAAGTAAAAGGAAGTTGTGAACGTTGGAGCCAAAGAACTTGTGCCTTGTCAATAAATGAATTAAGGTAACTGATTTTACTTTTAAAAGTGATCTGGCTCTTTGTTTGCAGCGTTTGTAAATCATCGGCAAAGGAGTCCGCTTGAATAGCTGTTGTAATGGAGTTTAACGCAGTTTGAAGTTCATTTGGTGTTTTACGAGCCATATTATCCGAGTTCTTCACATTAACCACTATGTTTACAATTTTCGATGAACCGCTCCATATATATGCCACTATATTAAGAAGCGATGATTTTGATAACTTGGGTTGACCGGCGACAAACCCGATTTGGATTTACGTTATTCTGGTGCTCCCAAATTGGTAGGTGTTAATCCTCTGGATAATACATATGAAACGTTATTTTTGGAATTTACGTGACGCTATTTTCAAACTGGATTGTTGAAAGTCTGCCACACGGTTTGCAACATAGGGTTTTATGATGGAAGGATGTTCGTTTAACCAATGAAACAGAATCGTGCTAAAGTGGCGCAGTTGGTAGTATCTTCTGAAGTAATTGAACCGATAACACAGCGGTGCAACCGAATATGAAATAATTTGGCAATCTGATGTCATTTTGCTCACGTGAATAATGATCGTTTATAAACTCAACATATAGCAATTTTAAACTAGAATCACGGTAAAGAGTTTTTTCCAGACTTTATTAATTTTGATTCGCCTAATGAATTAACTGGTAAAGAGTATGGTAGCCTTATGCGAAATCTCCCAGTTGCGGTTCAAATGTATCACGATAATGTACTTCTCACTCTTCTTCCTGGGAAGTGCGTCTTAGATAATCATGAAAACAGGAGGATTACCATAACGGCCACCAGGGGTAGCCCCCAGGGAGGTGTTCTCTCTCCCTTATTGTGGCTGATCGTAATGGATCAATTACTCACCTGACTGAGAAATTTAAATTTTTATTTCTCAAACGTTACCTATGCGGACGACCTAGTATTGGTAGTTAGGGCCATATTCGCAAATACAGTATTAGAAAGAATGCAACAAGCCCTAGGAGGTAGTAAATGATTGGTGCAAGGAAGTAGGCCTTACGGTAAATCCTAACACGGTCAACTGTACTCTCTTTACTAACCGGAGGAAAACTGTCCTCCCGTCGATAGCTGTGGATAGGGGAGGTAACTCTCCATCTGTCGACGGAGGTTAAATATCTGAGTATCGTACTTGATCAGAAATTGACATGGAATCGCTACTTAAATCATATCACAAACAAGGCGAATAAGGCATACTTCACCTGCCAAAGAATGATGGCAAAACGTGGGGACTGAGCCCACAAATGTTGGTTTGGCTCTACCGGGCCGTCATAAGACCTATGGTCTCTTACGCGGCGTTTGTGTGGTGGCCAACTATCGAATTTGATGGTAAGGACAATCGACTGTCGGAGGAATTTTAACATTAGTTTGCCGGATAACGCACTGGTAGAGAATATTATCTGCTCCCTCCCCTGCCATGCTTCTGTATGGTATACGGGTGGGTCAAAAACAGACGAGGGTACCGGTGCAGGGATAGTCGGACCCTACCTAGAACTATGCATACCACTGGGTAGCATCCCCCATAGTTTTTCAGGCAAAGACCCTCGCTATTGAGGTATGTGTGCTTCCGAAGAAGACCGAGATCTATATAATTTCGGACAGGCAGGCGGCTCTGCTAGCCTTAGGAGCTTTAATGTTCTGCTACTGTAATTTATTAGAACTGGGTAAAGCAAACAAAGTCACCCTTTTGATGTCTCCCGGCCACCCCACCATTAAAGGAAATGAGGCAGCAGATCGATATGCAAAAATGGGAGATAGCCGAGATTTCCTGGGTCCCAGTCCTAGTATTGCTTTTTCCAAAATCCACTTGGTAGATGGTATAAGGGACTGGGAGCAGAACTATAGGAAATTCCTCTGGGAGTCCTCCATTGGGATGAGACAGGCCAAGAAATTATTCAGTTATAATAATATACGTCTGGGAGAGGCACCAAGGATGGACCGCCAATCCCTAAGATCCCTTACCAGGTTTTTAATAGGCCATGGCCATTTTAACGGCCATCTACATAGAATGGGAAGGTCCCTTACGGACCAGTGCCGATTCTGTGACTACGGTAAGGAGACATCGGAACACCTACCCTTCACATGCGATGCTATCATCCTAAAAAGATTTATGCTCCTCAATGCGTATATAATCCAGTGGCCTAACGCCGACCCACTGGATATGCATCAGGTAGCGGCGTTTATCAAGGACATAGACCTACATTTCACGTAAGAATCTCTAGGGATGCACAATAGGCCTCAATGGTCGCGGTGCTCTTGCCTACAAATATCCACCCTTGATTAAAAAATTTTTAATCTTTAGATCCAAGAACTTCTTGCTTAAAACATCGAACGAGCTTGTAAATTCAAATCAATTTTAGCGTTTGCAGCCATGTTTGCAATAAATTTTTCAGCTACCATCCACCCAAGGATCCAGCCAAGCACTGTTCTGTATTCTGGAGATATGGTAGATGGTCAGCAAATTTGATTTGGCTAACTGACAGTAGTTCCACTCTTGTGAACCAACTTTTATGCAAAACGTTGAAATATCGATCCATTTGCATTTAAACAGCCTTTAGCAGTCTACTTCACTTTGCATAAACAAGTGAGCAGACGGTGGATTTATATTGTGGCCTTAAAGAAATATAAGAATATCGTTTTGTTAAATGTTAAATTATCTGGAATTTTACTCGATATTGCTACTGACGGCTTACTTTCCGGAGTGTAGCATCGCTTATTTAGGAATGCCATCAATTCGTCCAAGCTTGCCGTTCGATCCGGAGGTGATTCATCGTCTCATTTTACTCGTGTTTAAGTAATGCAAGCAAATGAGAATTGAAGTGGTCGATTATTTCTTTTATTTTTCCCGTAGACAGACAATGATTCAAAAGTGCGATACGGAATTTTATCCAGTGTGGAACATAATTACTGAAATTTAGTGATGTTCTCCACATTTTCTTCATTATGTCCATCCGGGGACTTTAATTTTCGATAATTTCAGTGATGAAGTAAGTTTTAGTTTATTTATTTAATATTTAATATATTACCTACAGTGGTATACAATCGGCAACAATAATTTAAATCAAAAAAAGAAAAGTATGTACATAACAAAATAAAAACAATAAAATGCCTATAAGGTCTTAAAAAGCTCACGTCTAAACGAATCTCTAGTCAAATCAAAATCAAAAACATCGTATGAATAATTGAAAAGTCGAGACGTGGTCAAGGCTGGCTCCGAAAGTTGGTAGTTTGTTGAGCCAGAATCGATTAGTAAAAAACCATCACGATGACGCAGACAACGTTCAGGAGCATAAATATTGAGTCGTGCGAGTAATTCAGCACAATCAATACGATACAATAAAATGTCGCGAACAAATAAAACGCAAGCCGCCATCCGACGCTGTTCAAAACGCTGTAATCCCCAAAGATTGCAGCGCTCATGATAATGTGGAATAGCATAATTATTAATTGATGGTGTACTGCGAAGTGCGTATAAAACAAATTGCTTCTGAACGCTTTCAATTCTATCAGAATGGTACTTATAAAAAAGACACCAAACCTGCGAGGTGTACTCTAGTGGAGAACGGACAAAGGCAACATACAACGACTTTAATGTAAGCGGGTCACAAAGTCCCTGCAGTTACGCTTTATGAAACCCAACATCAAATAAGCCTTTGCTATAACACAATCAATGTGCCTCACAAACATCAGATCGGAAGAAAATACTACCCCACGATCGGACATATACTCTACCCTTTCCACGACTCCATTAAACAGCGAATACCCATGAAATACTGGAGAGCGAATGCGATAGAAAGAAATAGTTTTACATTTAGCTATATTCAGGGACAATTTGTTGTTAGCCGACTAGACACAAAATGTGTCTAAATCCCTTTGCAACCTAAGACAGTCAGATACACTACAAATTGGTGCAAATATTTTCAAATCGTCTGCATACAGCTGGCAATGCGCGAACTCAAAGCACTGAACAACATCATTAATAAATAGTGAAAATAGGAGAGGTCCAATATGACTTCCCTGTGGGACACCTGAGGTAACTCAAAATAAAACTGAGATCTTAACATACTGTAATCGATCAGAAAGATAAGATTGAAGTCACTTAGTTAAAATGAATTGACAGTTCAATTTCCCAAGCTTATTGATAAGTATCGAATGATCAATCTTATCAAAAGTCTTTGAGAAGTCCGTATACACAACATCCAGTTGTTGCCTGATTGCAATACTGTTATGTAAGTGACCACAAAAAGAAATCAGATTGGTCACTGTGGATCTTCTAGGACAAAAGTCATGTTGAGCAGGACAAATTAACTTTTTCAAATGAAAATTAGAAATTTTTGTACCAATGCTTCGAATAGTTTCGGTATAGCAGAGAGTATAGCGATCCCACGGTAATTGCTGATTTCACACCTTTTGCCCGATTTGAAATTCGGGTGAAGTAAGAAAATCTTCCAAGGCTCCGAGAATACCCCTGTACGGAGGCTTTCGTTAAAAATAAACGCTAAAGGAACAGCTAAACCATCCGCACAGTTTTTCATAAGGATGAGTGGAATGCCATCATGTCCTGACCCCTTATTCACGTCAAGTCGCGCCAAACTATCGGAGATCTCATCTACAGAAAACCTCAACAGACTAAATTCAGAACAGTCACTAGATCTAGTAATAGTGGTATGAGATTGCTCACAGACAGACTTAAAATAGTTGGCAAATGAATTACAGATATCCGAGGGCCGACTTGCAGATGAGTTCTGATAAATCATAGGTGACGGAAATCTAACAAATTTTCTTTGGCTGTTGATGAAATTCCAGAAGTTTTTAGGATTAGTAGTTATATCTTCTTCAATATGCGAAATAAAATTATTATAAAGAAACCGGTTTAAAATTCGAAACTTCATACGGGCTGCAATGAACCCAGAGTAAAACTTATCCCCATGTACCCTATGTAATGAATGAATTTTATTACGGCGCTTCTCGAGTAGCACAAGTTTATCATTATCCCATGGCTCACGAAATTGCGGTTTGTCTTTTACCTTCGGAACAAACATTACGATGCCATCCATGATCCGCTCGTCCAGCAGACGGACAATCTTGTTCAAGTCCACTCCTCGTTGAAGAAAGCTCCAGTCCGAATTGGCTAGAAATTCGTTTAAAGAGACATAATCTGCACATCTATAATTAAAATGAGAACCATTATTGTAAGTAAAATTAGTAACACACTTTTCATGAAATATATTTATCATAATAGGAAATTCTCAAGTGAAATCCTCACAAGATGAAATCTCCGAATGTAAAACATCAGTAGCGAAAACCAGGTCCAAAAACTTGCTGCAGCTTTTGGACACTCTGTTCTGTTGAGTGGTAGCAATGCTCGCAAAATATTCTATCGTATGTAACACCCTTTCGTCTATAGAAGACGAAGTAAAAACTCTATCAAAGGTGTTCGCTAGCACCTACCAAAGGTAACACAATTAAATCAACAAAATTAATAATCTCTACATTATAATCCAAGTTTGAGCCACAAGGAATATATACAGCGACCACGATCACGGAGGAATGGGCGACCTTTACACGGACTGCTATAATATCTAGTTGAGAATGACAAGCGATCATCTCGTTCAAAATCGAACACTTCACAGCAATCAGCACTCCTCCACCTTTCATGCTGGTTAGGAAGTTATAACGGTCTTTCCTATGGACGACATAGTTGGATGGAAAATATTCCTCGGAATAAACACTGGCTGTAAGCCAGGTTTCACCAATAGTTATAATGCCGTAATCATTGTCAAAAACCCCAAGTCGAAATGCTTTAGCTTTGCCCCGAATGCTGGATGCATTGTGGTAATAAATCGACGTAAATGCCATCAGTTTAGGGTTGAAGTGACGCATGATAATACTGTTGCGGTTGTCACAATTGAATTCTTGTTGGATATTCGACGGAGTAATACTGGTGCTAAAGTGGTGGTTATTATGTAGTTATTTATTACGATTATTATTATACTATTCTCCCATTAAAGGGTTCACTCTCAGCTTGTGCTGGGATTTTTACCTACTATGAACGGCTTCAGAGAAACAAGACCATAGTTATGCGCTGTTGGGTGGATTTGTTGTATTAATTGTTTGTGCGGTTTGATATTGTGTGTGTGTGTGTGTGATTGGTTGTGTATTCAGAAACTTGCGGACTAAACTAGACGTGCTCAAAATGACCGCTTTCTGAAGTGTCATGTACGTGTTTTTAGGTAGTTAAAGTGTATTAATGCTATGGTGCAGCGAATGGGGTATGACTCCTGTGGAGGAAAGTACAATGGGCACCGTAATGACACTGTCCATTCTAAACATCTGCCGCACCTCATTCGCCAATGTTGTGTATTTTGTGACTTTTTCGGTGGAACTGTGTTGTAAATTATGTGTGTTTGGTATTGTGATATCTACTATGTATGCGGTTTTGCTTCTTTTATCTATTAGTGTAATATCCGGTCTATCGTGTGGTATTGTGTGATCAGTGATGATGCTCCTATCATAATATAATTTATAATAATTATTTTCTAAAACTGTTTCGGGTATATATGTGTAATAAGGTAACGGTGGTCTGTTTGTGTCGGTTTGTTTAAGTACCACTGAGTCAATGATTAATTGCTCTTTACACCCTTGTGACCCTGGCCAACATCCTTTTTGTTGCTCCGGTAATATATTTTGATCCGTTATATGTTTTTGTATGCGGTGCGAAATGCATGTTGTAATTGTCTTGTATATTGTCTGTAAACATGTGATCGGCCTGTATTTGGATGGATCCGTAACATATACACTGAAAAAAAATCTTACATATTATTAATGAACGCCGGTTATTAACTGAAATTCATGCTATTAATGTAAAAATCATTCGAAGCATGTACAATTCATCAAATAAATATAAAATAAATGTTCGTAAAATAATTGGTTTATTAATACTAAGTATGATCGATCATTAACCTAAATTTGTATCATTTTTAAATTAAATATTCTGTAACGTTGGGTAATTCGCAGCAAAATTTGCCCTTCATTGGTATATTTGACCAAATCACTCTTTTAATGTAAATATCTTACTATTTATGTTCCATGAATTTAAAAAATGATGATACATTTATTATTATTGATGATGCTTACATTAAATTTCGCATTAATATAAATGTAACATTTTATATTAAACTGATTTGTTGTTGTAAAACAACAAATCGGTATTGTTTTTTTTGTTTTCTCTATTTACTTTCTCAGATCGAAATTCTAATGCACAGACTATGTACATATGCACTCTATTTAAAAAAAAAAAATTAGATATGGAATTGGACGAAATTAATGATTTTTTGAAAGTGAATACATGCTATTATCCGAATGAAAACTGTATGCAATAAGTATGACTTTAATATCATTTAGTCTACTTTTAATTATGTATTGAAAGGAATGCAATTAGCAAAAATAAGTTTCCTTGTTTTTTATAAGTTAAAAATAGTTTTAGAACGAAATTGAGTCAATTTTTTTACTTTGCTTAACTGTACCGAAAATCATATGCAATATCGGCTTAATAAATGGCTAATTGGTTACCCTGTAGTAGTGGTGTGCTAAATCGATCTTTTTGTTCTGTTTTGTTCATTTTCTCATATGATTTTTTTAAAAAAAGATCGATTTAGCCCGTCACTACCCTGTACGGGTGGCTGAGACCAAATGTTACTAACTTCACTCTGCTGTCATTTGTGTAGTTATCATTTTCGCGCATTAATTTTTTGACAGATTGAAGTTTGGTTAGTTGTTTATATGTGGTCAATAAATAATTGTTCTAAATTAATATCTTAATAAAAAAATCGTAATGGAATTCAAACGTAATAGTGTAATTGCACTGTATTTGGGTGGAAATTCACAAACAGCAATAGTTCGTCAGCTCCAGCATTTGAATGTGAATAAAATGTTTGTGTATCGAACCATAACTCGATACAACGAAACTGGTAGCATCGCTAAACGCAACAGAGGCGGTCCTAAAAAGACAGCAACATCAAAAGAAATGATACGAAAGGTGAAGAAACGAATCCAACGAAATCCTCGTCAAAGCGCCAATCAATTAGCCGCACGTCTACATGTTTCACGATACAGCATTCAAACCATATTGAAAAATGAACTACACTTGAAGCCCTACAAGATACAAAAAGTTCAAGATCTTATGGAGGCACAAAAAAAAGTTAGGCTTGAAAGAACACGAGCATTGAAGGCCTTGGCCGAACGTGATGAGATTCCAAAAATTGTCTTTTCTGATGAGAAAATTTTCACCATTCAACAGCATGTGAATAAACAAAATGATCGTGTTTGGTTAGAGGACAAGTCCAACGATAATTTGGACACAAGAGTTGCCATGCGCAAGCAATCACCAGCTTATGTTATGGTTTGGGCTGCAGTTACTGCAGATGGACGCACTCCTCTGGTTTTCATCGAACATGGAGTCAAGGTAAACCAAGAGATGTACCGCCAAAAGATCCTAAACGATGCTTTGCTACCTTGGGCACGTAAACACTTTGGTACGAACCGTTGGACATTCCAACAGGACTCGGCACCGTCACACAAAGCTCGAGCGACACAGCAATTTTTACAAAATTGCGTTCCGCGGCTGATTTCGTCGAAAGAATGGCCACCATATTCACCAGACTTGAATCCCATGGATTTCTCCATATGGTCCATTTTGGAGAGTAAGGTGTCCACTAAAAAATACGAAAGTGTTGATGCATTGAAGTCAGCTCTTGTTCGAGAATGGAATAAAATTCCGCAAGCCCACGTTCGGTCAGCATGCAATGCTTTCTATGGAAGACTGAATCAAATAATCAAAGCCAAAGGATGTCATATCGAGCAGTAACATGTTTTTCATAAAATGTAATATGTTTTCAACATATTCCACGAAATTTCAATAAAAAATAATCAAAATTAAAAAAATTACAGCGTTTTCATTTGGTAACACTTGGTCTCAGCCACCCTGTAGTTTCACAGGTAAGTGAACAAAAAAAATATATATTACGGGAATACTAAAATATGTACCACTATTTTCATAATCGATATACGTATTGGTTTGTTAAATCAAATAAATTAAGTCTAAACATTGTTTAGACAAACAATGAAAAGGCGACCAATTTTTTGTGTATAACAAAAACCGACTCGTGTTCGTGCAAAATAGAGAATAAAGTCGTAAAAAAAAAATACAAAATACAGGAATTTTACGAATTGCGCAGCATGTGTTTACCTTCCACAAAATAAAACAAATTTGGATTTTTATCAAAGTTCGAAAATCTGATTTCCTGCAGACTGTATTTTTACATAACAAATTTTTGCAGAAACATAACTGCAATTACGAAATAAAGGCACAGACCAAGAAAGTAGCGAGAACGTAAACGGATAATATGCGTAAAGCTAAGGTTTCCTGTACACTGTTAGGAAAAAACATTAAAGAACAGTTTTACCTGAAATACGTATATGTTTTGAGAAGAGTTGAGTGATAGAAGACAGTTTTTTGGTCATAAACCGAGTGGCTTCTTTGTGAGACGGATGTGTCTATATTGATTTTTTTTCAATTTCAAGTGTTTTTTTAAAATAAAAATTCGGTAAGTTATAAATTTAAATTAAATTAAAATATCCAATTTATGTGAGCGCTCGTAAATATATAACAATTGTGTATTTGTTCTCTTGTGTTTTGTAATAATTATATAATTGTATCTAAATATTTAAAGTAATTTTAAATTTATTTGTCGCAAAATAAATTTTAATCTAAAATTGGCGGCTGGCTAGTGTTTTGTGTTATTTCGCTTAAACATTAGTTAAGAATTTAACAATTGTAATATAAAATATTTAGTAGAAAAATAACTTTTAGAACGAAAAGAAAACGTTTAGTTGAAATATATTAATAAATTACTTTTAAGTGATAAGAAGACACGATGGTTATAGTGTAAATTAAATAGGACTATTCTCACAAAGCGCGTACAGTGAATTACCAGTAAACCATATTTATAAAATTATGGTTAATACATATATAGTTATGCACAAAAAATTGTATCTATTTATAATATTATCAAAACCTTACAACCATATTAGTTGCGAGTAATTACATATTACATACGAATTCTATATTTTGTCTTTTTTTAAATTGATTTTTGGTTTAATAATGTTACAAATAGATAGGCATTTTGTGCTCGTACCACACCAAGCGCGAATAGCGGATTACGAATTATGATATATAATAAACGTATTTACATAAATTTTCTTTATTATATTGTAATAATATATGTAACTTTGAAATTATGTACTTTGTAAAACGCAAAATATATCAACCTCCATAATACAATAATTTTGATCTTTTTCAAGTTAGAATTTTAAGGTATGTTTAGGGTATATTTTTATTTAATTTGATTTTAATTTAAGCATAATACCATATTATAAAATTATTGAATATTTTTCGTTGCGCTCGAACATTTTAATCAAATTTTAATCAAAAGCAACTTTAATTAGATTTTTAGTTGCAATAAATAATTTGTATATTTATTTATTCCATTCACTATTTCCCACAAATGTAAGACGCAACTTCGTAAACAAACAAAAATGATTTCAACAAATTAAATAAATTAATAAATTCAATTAAAAACATTTGTAACAAGAATGTCTGATATTAAAAATTGAATTGAAGTTTTCCAATTCAATTGAAAAATTGAAGTTGTTTAATTCGATTTCTAATATAGGATAAGTAACTTTTTAATTTATAAATTATCACCTATTAATTTATATTTAATTGAAATTTAATTATTATTTAATTGAAAAATCTAATTAAAGCCACCTCCAAGTAACGATCCGAGCTCAACGAAAAATATTAAATAAAAACGATTTAAAAAAATTAAAAAAAAAAAAGTTACTAGGATTATTAAAATTGGAAAAGTTTACTTTCGCGCTTAGTATGAATAGCCCTTAATTATTAAATTAAACTTTATTAAAATAAAAATATTAATACCGTATTAATTGTGCACTTTTGTTAGTTATAATTATTATTTTGATTAGCTCTATCATTTTCGAAATTATATTTAATGAGATAGAGATCAACCAATTGTGAATTATTTACATAAACTCAACTTTTCTTTCGCAGATTTTGCCTACCTTCAAATCATTGAAACAGTTATTAAAGTAAATAATATAATTTTTGAGTCTTACGAAATTATACGGAGAGAAAATGAACTGTTTCATTTGCAAACAAATATTTAAAACCATTAATGAACTTGCTCATCATTTAAAAGAAGAAGAGGGTCTAAAAACCAACAGTAGTTTTCGGTGTTTTGATGATTCTTGCCGACAAGTTTTTAATCATTTTCCTAGTTATAAAAGACACATATTACGACTCCATTTCAATAAAGATATCCCACAACTACAAGTTGTAAATCTTAAACATCCAGCAGTTCCAAAACAAATTACTGAAGAATCCAGTCCACAAGCTCAAGTGTTGAATGTATTAAAATGTTCCAATCCTACGAGTGAAAATTCAAGTAATCCGGAAGATGAGCTTAGTATACAGTGTGACCACTATATTCGGTTACAAAAGTTTGAGTAGCCGGGGAAAACAAACGAAGCTAAATAATCTTGAAATTTTGAAATCGTGAAGTACCGTTAGGTGTTCTACATACATCAAAAAAAATTTAGTTAATTTAGTTGCGTAATAGCGTTGTTGTGACCATGCCAAACTTACGATCTCTAATTGTAAATTGCTTTCATGGCACGCGGATGACGAAATTATCTTCTCAGATGAAAAACTTTTTGTGCTTGAAGTTCCGCACAATGTTCAAAACGATTGAGTTTGAACGGTTTCAATACAGGATGTCCCAAAATACAAAAATCACATACCGAGGTTCCAAAATGCGTCCTCGGTAGTGGTTTGGGGAGCCGTATCCAAAAGAGGAACCCTTCCACTTGTTTTTATCGATAAAAGTGTTAAAATAAACGCGAAATATTACTTGGAGGAGGTTTTGCAGAAACATTTATTGCTAGAAGCCCAAGCAATGTACGGAGAGGAGTATTATTGCTTTCAACAAGACGGAGCACCAGCACATACGGCGAAAGTAGTTCAAGAGTGGTGTATGGCTAATTTAACTGACTTCATTACCAAATACGAATAGCCGCATAGTTCACCAGATTTAAATCCCTTGGATTTTTCTATCTGGGGGTTTATGGTAAAAAAGCTTAAGGATTACCGATACAAGACTTTGGATGAATTTAAGACGGTAATTTTGAGTATTTGGAATGAAACCCCAATAGAAGTCATCCGTGCCACGTGTGGTGATTTCGAAGTAAGATTGAAGCGCGTAATAAAGGAGAGAGGCAATACAATCGAATAATATTAAATTGTTTTAAACTATGAAGCTTTATATTTCTTATTCACAAATAAAATTTGAATTTTAATAATTAATTCGAAAAATACAGCTAGTTTCTTTTGTAACCATATATAGTGGTCACACGTAGATAATTATTTGAAAACAATGTTTCAAAATGCAATGAGCTTTACATTAACTTTGCATGCAAACAATAACTTTACCCGCAAAGATGTTTTTCAAGTTCAGGATAATTTAACCAAGTTAATAGTTAACCCCTTACTTGAGGTTTTTCGTAAACTGGCGAATAAACATTTGGAGTCTACCCCTATAATTTATAACAAATTTATCAACATTTTAAATATCTGTTCGAATCCGTTTAAAAATTGTGATACAGATTATAATTTATTTCAAACCCTTATTCGTTTCGGACAAATTGGTGATATCAATGATTTTATAATCAGCAATGAGTTCAATTCAACATTTTGCAAAGGAGAATTGACATACGGCGAAAATACGGTAAAAGCCTCTTTTCTTCCATTACGCTTACAGTTTCGTTTGCTGCTTGAACAAGATAACGTGTTTGAGGAAATGCTTGATAAAATGAAATATTTAAATAATAACAATAAACATTTTGTAAACTTTATTCAAGGCTCAATTTGGAAGGAAAAATGCAAGTTACATCCAGGAAAAATATTAATACCTTATTTTTTATACGCCGATGATCTAGAAATCAACAATCCTCTTGGATCCCACGCATTGACTCATTCAATTTGTAATTTTTACTATTCATTTCCATGTTTGCAGTACCATGAATCAAAATTAGATAATATATTTCTAGCCTGTGTAATAAAATCGCAGGACCTCAAAAATTTTGGAAATCAAAAATGTTTACAACCTTTAATAGAAGAACTAAAATTCCTTGAAGAGGAAGGAATCTCGTTAAAATTAAAGAATGGCAGCTATCATCACGTTCATTTCTTATTAGGACTTTTTTTGGGCGATAATTTAGGAGTAAATTCGATGCTTGATTTTAGCAAGTCTTTTTCCAGTAGTTCTTTTTGTCGGTTTTGTAAAGTTACTAAAGCTGATTCAACTAAATTGTGTATGGAAAAACCCGAACTAATGAGAACTCGCGACAATTATAACGATGATGTCATTTTGCAAAATTCACAGCTAACAGGAGTTTTGAACGAAAGTTGCTTTAACCAAATAAAATCATTTCAAGTGGTAGATAATTTTGCCGTAGATGCCATGCATGATATTTTCGAAGGGGTCTGTCATTATGACCTGTCCCATATTCTTCTTTATTGTATAAATCATATGAATTATTTTACTCTTCAAAATCTAAACATAAGAAAACAGAATTTTGAGTATGGCCCAATTGAAATTGGTAATCAATCTAAGGAGATTAAACTTTCTCACCTGAAAAACCATCATTTTAAAATGTCAGCGAGAGAAATGCTTACGTTTGTTATGTACTAACCCTTAATGGTTGGTGATTTGGTTCCCGCTGAGGATGATACTTGGAAGTTTCTTATCATCTTAATTGATATCATAGATCTTACTCTATCGTTTAAAATAACGGATGACTTAATAACGTCGTTAAAACAAAAAATTGAGCTTCATAATTCCCAATATTTAAAATTGTTTAAAGATACGTTAAAGCCAAAAGTTCACAATTTGACTCACTATCCAACTACGAGTATATTAAAAAAGTCAGGACCACTAAGAAAATTTTGGAGTTTCAAATTTGAGGCCAAACACAAATAGTTTAAGATTTATGCACATGCAATAACATCGCGCAGGAATATTTGCCTTACTATTGCAAAGAAGTATCAACTTAAATTCGCTCATCAAATATTGAACTTCCAAAATAAACCTATTTTCGAAACTCAATTAAAAGATAAAATTGACAGCATATTTTCCGACTTAATCAGAAATAAATTACATGTGCCTGATGAGCGGCGAGATGTTTAATAAAATTGAGTATAACGGAACCATATTCAGAAAAGGTTTTTATGTTGCGAAATGTACCAATGACTATATCATATTTAATGTCATACTTATTGTAAAATTGAATAGCAAGGTACTGCTTTTTTGTCAGCAGTTAAGAAACGTATTATTTCGTTCACACTACACAGCTTTTGAAATAGACCTCACAAATTTGGGAGAATTTTCTATTGTCGATTTTGAAGATTTAGTTGGGCCTCCTTTAACTGTTATTAAAACGGCACGAGGACAAAGTATGATAAGAATAAAGGAATATGCTTTAGAACTTTCTAATATGTAAAACATAACAATGTGGCTTCTATAATTGAATAGTTTACTTACATACGTCTTTACAGATAAATGGCTACTAAACAAAACAGCTTTGCTATTACACCATTACAGGCCAACTGCGATTATTTAAATAATTCATACACTTTTTCCTACGAACCACTTCCATTTGAGGCCAGAAGCGAAGCAGATGAAAGAACCTTTTTTGATGGAACTACAATGGACGCAAACATTGAGTTGCTTGACCTATTAAAAGTGTGGGACCAAAAAAATCTGTACAACGTTTTAATTAATGAAGGAATAGAGGTTTCAACTTTAAAAATTATTAAACCCCATCATACAAAATATTTTCTGTCTAAACTGAATGCCAAATCAGGAGATATAATACGTTTTGAAAATAAATTGGAAATTTGGCGTCTTAGTATAGGACTACCTTATTATGATTATACACATTCACAATTCGGAACAAACAAATCATCAAATAATTTTAATACGAATTTACCGGACCGCCAGCAACATTTAAGTCCTCCAAAATCAACAGACTTTGAAAAACATAGTTCTACAATGGACCCAGTACGTGAGCTTTGCTCGGTTACTTTAGGAGATATTTTGTTAAAAAAACCGAATGGTCAGTCAATACAGCGCTATTACTGCGAGCACAATATATTTTGATGAAAATGAAATACACATGTCGCTGGATGTCAGCTATCGTCTCGAGCGGGAGATATGCGAATGGTTTGACTGTGAAAAACCAGAATACTATAGAATAGGGAGAAGAGGAAAATTGTACGCGAAGTTCTGTAATTTGAAGAGCACTAATAGGAAGCTAAAACCAAAACAACTACCACCACCAGTAGCAGATACTTCCGATAATTTACAATTACGTAAGTATGGCTATAATAAACTCAAATTGATTTCTAACCTTTTTTATAATTTTTCTCGTTTAATAGAACCAGAAGACGATGCTGAACAGTGCATTAAAAGTCTAAAATATGACAACCTATCAGCAGAAGACTTTGATTTTTTATGGCAGGCGTGCTGCCAATTCAGATTGCTGCAAATTCGCACGGGCGACCAAAGTATGAAAAGTGTGTTTGAAAAGTGGCCACAGTACAAATTACCATCTGGGAGTCGATTGGTAAGTTTAATGATCTAAATTTGATTACATCGTAACATATCTACATATTTTACACTAAAAGAATACTTTTTTTTTAATTTTTGTTCTATATATTACATTTTCAGATTGATAACGACTTTAGGGCTCTGCACCCTGAAAAAGAGGATATACTCGACCACTGGCCCGAAAATTTAAAAAAAATATTGAAGTTTTTGAAAGAAGAGAATAGGATAAAATCTTCTGAAATCCGCAGTGTACTTACAGACATTAAAGAAGAAGATTATGAAAAAGGTATTTATTTATACTCCACACTAATTTGTATTTTGGAATATTATTTTAAAGTTATTTTCTCTATGTTTCTCCTTAGAGGAAGCAATTGTTAAACTATTATGGTGCATTCATGGTTTTTTAGTCCCAACAAAAAAAATATTAAGAAAGGACAAATGTGGAAAGAAGTCTACAATAAAATACACCATCAAAGATTCCCAAGAAACATTTATCTACGTAGGTGGCAACATTCAACAAATAAATGATCACATTCAATTCATACAAGAAAGGGGAGAAAACATACAACCCTTTATCCTAGCCATTGGACATCCAGACCTTAAAAATTTTCAACAATTTTATATTTATTTTGATGGAGTTAAACTTTGTTTTAATAATATTTTAAGATCAGTAGATATTTGCTTTAAGATGTTTTACATTTTTAATCTGCAGTTTCCTGTAGCGGGCGAGAATTTCTGGATTTTTATAGAAAAATACTTTTACAAAATTAATAACAAAGGAAACGACAAGTCAACGAAAGTTTTTTTTATGATTGATGAATTAAACAAAAAAAATGAAACTGTATTCCAAAATAATTTAAGGAAATCAGTCCAATTCCTTTAGGGGTATCTTTTGCCACGACAAATAACAGTTTTAATATTCCTTCTATAAAACCTAGATGACTGCAATAAAAAAACTCGTATTGCACTGTATTTTTACGATTGAATTTATTTCAAATGACTTTTCTTGTAATGATATATTTTGAAGTGCGTAGCACTTGCTAATAGTCATTTGAAACAATTATAATAACAAATCAGGGGCGAAATGATTAAATCCGGACAGTAAACCTTAGCGGTAATAGGCAATTCTATGAAAAATTTAGAACAAATTCAAAAAATGGTTAAAGTTACCCAAGTTATTTTGTATCAAATCGCAATTAAATAAAGATTTAACGGAAAATTTCTGATCCATAATGAAATATTCGTCGCAAAGAAATTTGTCGATAAACCTTCACTTAATTTCATACAAAACAACTTGAGTAACTTTGACCAATTTTCGAATCAACTCTAAACCCTTCATAGAACTGCTTACCAGCGCCAACATTCACCGCCAGATTCCATGATTCCGCCTCAGTGCAAAAGATCTTTTTCGTATCAGCCGCCCAGTGTTTATACAAAGAATTTTCAAACTTGACTATGACGACTAAGAGAATTGAGGCTCATGTGTTTAGTATATAGGCCAGATATTGAATGCTAATTGGTATTCTTTTATTTAAGTTTATGAATTTTATAGAATTTTTAAAAAAATAATTTTAAAAATAAAAAGTTCAAATAATATTTTTGATTATGCGCAGTATTATAGAATACCGAAATGATTTCATAATTTAATTTTTTTCTTTATCATTTTAAAAAATGCTAAAAAACAAAATATTAACGTAGTTGCTTATTTTAATAAATGAATTTACGTAACGCTTATTATTATTATTATTATTTGTGTAATAGTTTTTAAACAACACATAGTTGAACTACTGTGTTATTAATTTAAGATAAATACATTTGTTAAAGATACAAATTTACATGGTATTATTTACTTATATGTATATATTTAGATATATATATATATATATATATATATATATATATATATATATATATATATATATCTATATATATATATATATATATATATATATATATATATATATATATATATATATATATATATATATATATATATATATATATATATATATATATATATATATATATATATATATATATATATATATATATATATATATATATATATATATATATATATATATATATATATATATATATAAAATCTTCTGAAATCCGCAGTGTACTTACAGACATTAAAGAAGAAGATTATGAAAAAGGTATTTATTTATACTCCACACTAATTTGTATTTTGGAATATTATTTTAAAGTTATTTTCTCTATGTTTCTCCTTAGAGGAAGCAATTGTTAAACTATTATGGTGCATTCATGGTTTTTTAGTCCCAACAAAAAAAATATTAAGAAAGGACAAATGTGGAAAGAAGTCTACAATAAAATACACCATCAAAGATTCCCAAGAAACATTTATCTACGTAGGTGGCAACATTCAACAAATAAATGATCACATTCAATTCATACAAGAAAGGGGAGAAAACATACAACCCTTTATCCTAGCCATTGGACATCCAGACCTTAAAAATTTTCAACAATTTTATATTTATTTTGATGGAGTTAAACTTTGTTTTAATAATATTTTAAGATCAGTAGATATTTGCTTTAAGATGTTTTACATTTTTAATCTGCAGTTTCCTGTAGCGGGCGAGAATTTCTGGATTTTTATAGAAAAATACTTTTACAAAATTAATAACAAAGGAAACGACAAGTCAACGAAAGTTTTTTTTATGATTGATGAATTAAACAAAAAAAATGAAACTGTATTCCAAAATAATTTAAGGAAATCAGTCCAATTCCTTTAGGGGTATCTTTTGCCACGACAAATAACAGTTTTAATATTCCTTCTATAAAACCTAGATGACTGCAATAAAAAAACTCGTATTGCACTGTATTTTTACGATTGAATTTATTTCAAATGACTTTTCTTGTAATGATATATTTTGAAGTGCGTAGCACTTGCTAATAGTCATTTGAAACAATTATAATAACAAATCAGGGGCGAAATGATTAAATCCGGACAGTAAACCTTAGCGGTAATAGGCAATTCTATGAAAAATTTAGAACAAATTCAAAAAATGGTTAAAGTTACCCAAGTTATTTTGTATCAAATCGCAATTAAATAAAGATTTAACGGAAAATTTCTGATCCATAATGAAATATTCGTCGCAAAGAAATTTGTCGATAAACCTTCACTTAATTTCATACAAAACAACTTGAGTAACTTTGACCAATTTTCGAATCAACTCTAAACCCTTCATAGAACTGCTTACCAGCGCCAACATTCACCGCCAGATTCCATGATTCCGCCTCAGTGCAAAAGATCTTTTTCGTATCAGCCGCCCAGTGTTTATACAAAGAATTTTCAAACTTGACTATGACGACTAAGAGAATTGAGGCTCATGTGTTTAGTATATAGGCCAGATATTGAATGCTAATTGGTATTCTTTTATTTAAGTTTATGAATTTTATAGAATTTTTAAAAAAATAATTTTAAAAATAAAAAGTTCAAATAATATTTTTGATTATGCGCAGTATTATAGAATACCGAAATGATTTCATAATTTAATTTTTTTCTTTATCATTTTAAAAAATGCTAAAAAACAAAATATTAACGTAGTTGCTTATTTTAATAAATGAATTTACGTAACGCTTATTATTATTATTATTATTTGTGTAATAGTTTTTAAACAACACATAGTTGAACTACTGTGTTATTAATTTAAGATAAATACATTTGTTAAAGATACAAATTTACATGGTATTATTTACTTATATGTATATATTTAGATATATATATATATATATATATATATATATATATATATATATATATATATATATATATCTATATATATATATATATATATATATATATATATATATATATATATATATATATATATATATATATATATATATATATATATATATATATATATATATATATATATATATATATATATATATATATATATATATATATATATATATATATATATATATATATATATATATATATATATAAAATCTTCTGAAATCCGCAGTGTACTTACAGACATTAAAGAAGAAGATTATGAAAAAGGTATTTATTTATACTCCACACTAATTTGTATTTTGGAATATTATTTTAAAGTTATTTTCTCTATGTTTCTCCTTAGAGGAAGCAATTGTTAAACTATTATGGTGCATTCATGGTTTTTTAGTCCCAACAAAAAAAATATTAAGAAAGGACAAATGTGGAAAGAAGTCTACAATAAAATACACCATCAAAGATTCCCAAGAAACATTTATCTACGTAGGTGGCAACATTCAACAAATAAATGATCACATTCAATTCATACAAGAAAGGGGAGAAAACATACAACCCTTTATCCTAGCCATTGGACATCCAGACCTTAAAAATTTTCAACAATTTTATATTTATTTTGATGGAGTTAAACTTTGTTTTAATAATATTTTAAGATCAGTAGATATTTGCTTTAAGATGTTTTACATTTTTAATCTGCAGTTTCCTGTAGCGGGCGAGAATTTCTGGATTTTTATAGAAAAATACTTTTACAAAATTAATAACAAAGGAAACGACAAGTCAACGAAAGTTTTTTTTATGATTGATGAATTAAACAAAAAAAATGAAACTGTATTCCAAAATAATTTAAGGAAATCAGTCCAATTCCTTTAGGGGTATCTTTTGCCACGACAAATAACAGTTTTAATATTCCTTCTATAAAACCTAGATGACTGCAATAAAAAAACTCGTATTGCACTGTATTTTTACGATTGAATTTATTTCAAATGACTTTTCTTGTAATGATATATTTTGAAGTGCGTAGCACTTGCTAATAGTCATTTGAAACAATTATAATAACAAATCAGGGGCGAAATGATTAAATCCGGACAGTAAACCTTAGCGGTAATAGGCAATTCTATGAAAAATTTAGAACAAATTCAAAAAATGGTTAAAGTTACCCAAGTTATTTTGTATCAAATCGCAATTAAATAAAGATTTAACGGAAAATTTCTGATCCATAATGAAATATTCGTCGCAAAGAAATTTGTCGATAAACCTTCACTTAATTTCATACAAAACAACTTGAGTAACTTTGACCAATTTTCGAATCAACTCTAAACCCTTCATAGAACTGCTTACCAGCGCCAACATTCACCGCCAGATTCCATGATTCCGCCTCAGTGCAAAAGATCTTTTTCGTATCAGCCGCCCAGTGTTTATACAAAGAATTTTCAAACTTGACTATGACGACTAAGAGAATTGAGGCTCATGTGTTTAGTATATAGGCCAGATATTGAATGCTAATTGGTATTCTTTTATTTAAGTTTATGAATTTTATAGAATTTTTAAAAAAATAATTTTAAAAATAAAAAGTTCAAATAATATTTTTGATTATGCGCAGTATTATAGAATACCGAAATGATTTCATAATTTAATTTTTTTCTTTATCATTTTAAAAAATGCTAAAAAACAAAATATTAACGTAGTTGCTTATTTTAATAAATGAATTTACGTAACGCTTATTATTATTATTATTATTTGTGTAATAGTTTTTAAACAACACATAGTGGAACTACTGTGTTATTAATTTAAGATAAATACATTTGTTAAAGATACAAATTTACATGGTATTATTTACTTATATGTATATATTTAGATATATATATATATATATATATATATATATATATATATATATATATCTATATATATATATATATATATATATATATATATATATATATATATATATATATATATATATATATATATATATATATATATATATATATATATATATATATATATATATATATATAATATATATATATATATATATATATATATATATATATATATGTATATATATATATATATATATATATATACTATATATATATATATATATATATATATATATATATATATATATATATATTAATATGTATATATATATATATATATATATATATATATATATATATATATATATATATATATATATATATATATATATATATATATACATACATATATACACATATGGACAAATACGTGTTATTCTTAATATTAATTACTTATGCCATTAATGTTACCACTCAGTACTTTCTATTAATACATATAATATATTTTAATGCTAACACAACATTTATTAATATCACAAATTAAAACATTAAATAAGTAACTGATTACATGAATAAAATTATTTCTTTCATTGAATTCTAAGCTTACATTATTATTATATCTAATTCATAAATGTTAATTTCGATTTCTTTGTTATTAGAAACCAAAACATTAAAAGCGCGAATCCTTTCTCTCGCATTTTATGAATACTACATTAAAGTTTAAACTTTAGTATTTAATATTGTGAATATAATTTTAAAATTTTTTCATATTATTAATGACCAAGGTTTCCTAATGATAATGTAACTGTTCCTTGGTACAACTTTAATGTAGTAATTTTAGTATTAATATTCATTTTCATAGCATAAATGTAATTTTTTTTTCAGTGTACGTAATCCCGTCTGTTTAAAAATCGGGCATCTCCTGCGGATTTGTTATAAATTTGTTTATATGTTGAGTTAAATACAGATGCACGCGAATTTATTGTACCAATTATTTTGAATTTTATCTGAACCGGGAACTTTCCAATTATGTGTATGATTTATGATGTCTGTAAGTGTGTTTTGTGTGATACATGGGAAAATCATCTGTGGAATATTGTGTGTTCTGGTCGCCTCATCTGTGATCCAAGATGCCTCACTATTATGTGAGAAACCTGTTTCCCAGACTCCAGACCAAAATCTGTATAAATCTGCAGGTGAAGGCGGCTGTGCATCAGTGTTCCCTGTATCGTGCTTTGCAAGTTTTCTATAGAACGTTCCCTCATTTTGGGACAATATTTTGTTCTGTATTTTTCTGTCTCGACTTCGCCTGTACCGTGCAATACGACCGGACAAATCCGAGAGTTTTTGTGTTAGTGTATCTATGTACTGAATGATTGTGTTATTTAAAGGTTCTTGTGTTGAATGTATTTGCGTTTTCTGTGTAATATTTGTGACGAGCCTTACTAGTCTCCTTGATCAATGTCCTAACTTATATTGCTGGAGACGATCCAGATCTTGACGAGTTCTCTCAATCTTACCCTACAATCTGCGCTCCCAACCTGGCATCAAAGGTGACACGTTAGGATAATTGGGATTGTTAACTGTACCACCCATAAATTTAACTGCAGTCACAGCAGCACAGTATACAAAATTATGCATCTCTCCAAATGTTGCATCTGCACCAACACAAGCAGGTAAAATATTGGTGTTAATTATGTGAACTGTTTGTGCAAGTTTCCTTGATGTATGCAATTTTGGTATTTGTGGTTCTAATGTTGGATTTAATCCAGTGTATTGTGTGAGCGTGTTTTGAAAAATGTGTGTAAGCTGTTGTGTTAATGTATCTGATTTTATTGTTGTATTCCGAATTATGGTAGAAGCAACGTCATCTAATTGTGTGTGTAAATTTATATTTGGTGCATGTTGTACTGACACCTCAGAAGCAATATCACTTTGGCCACTATTTATTTCTTCAGCAACCTCATCCCTAATCTGCTGAAGAACAAACTCGAATAGAAGGCCATTCTTAACAATTGCTCTGCGTCGATCCGCAAGATTCTGAATAGTGACGGTTATGTTTGGGTATTTGTGTGTAAAAATTTGGTATAATATATGTCTGTAAGATGTTGCGTCAGTTTCTAAATGTGTGATAGTGTAATATGTTCGCATGATAAATTTATTTATTTGTGGCGTCCATTTCATGCGAACACGTGGTAAATTTGCCAATGTGGTCGCTGGTAAAAAAGTGTCCAGCGAAACATCATTAACAGGTTGGGGAATTATGGCTGTACTGTTTCAGGTCATCCCGACCGCGGCCAGCCTATTCAACCGTCGATCACCATCGGCTCGTTATTATTATTATTATTTCTATTATTAATATTGTTATTATTATTATTATTATTATGCTGGTAATGAGGCCGTAATACGACCCTTTCCTGAGCGGCGAAAGTTGATGAATGGTTTCATCGCACATTCTAAAGGACAAATGCTTCCATCAAAAACTTTATCAAAACTATCAGAATCCAGGCCAATTTTAAAAGAGATAAAGTTCAGACGGCTTTTATCCACACCCCTTGCAACAAGTTTGTGGCATTCAACATTTCCAATAGGAATTTGTAATTTGGAATAAATGTGGTTTTTATATCATCGCACGTAGTAGTTGGTTTAAAGTTAGAGACGTGCAAGTACTTTTTGGGATTCACCATCTCCAACTCGGACTGTTTGACATCGGTACCAGCAATCACAGTTTGCAGACCATTCAATATCCTCGAATGAACATTTCCTATAGCGGTGGTGTTAACACTATTCGCCGATGTACCAGCTAACAACTTACTAGATACTAGCTGAAAGTCAGCAAGCATTTTTGTAAAGTTTTCCACATTGACTGTTCAATTATTCAACGATTCCTTAATAACAAGTTAATACGGTTTGTTATTATGGCACTTTGCACTGAACGGTTAAAAATAAATTCACTATGGACTCATATCAAGTAAAATTTTACGTGTTTTACATTTACAAATATTCCTTGAACTGCAAATGATGGCGGTGCCACTTGGTTATTTGTATAAGTGTGGCAATTTAATAAGAAAATTCATAATTAAAAAAGGTGGCTAGATACAACGGATCTCCGGTTAAAGAACACGTGCAGGGGGAAAGTAAAATGTTTAAGTAATCTGGAAATTCGATTTTCGAACTAATTTGGAGATGATTTTCGACTAGTGGATAATTATTATTTGTTGAAGACATAAGTAAAACACCGAGTTGAAGATATACATTTTTATTACTTTTAATTTTATTTTATTCGACTAAATATGACTACGCACAGATCAGAAGTGTTTGAAATACCAAAAATACAATTAACACTAGAAAAACCGACCGCTCAAAATGACCGGTTGCATTAATTGTTGACAAGACTTTGTCTTTTAATTTCATTTGATATTTTATAAAAATTTTATAACATTTTCTAAATTTATCTACAAATATGACAACAAATATTAAAACTTATCATAAATTTCCAAAACAATATACTAATATTAAAATAGTTAAACAAAAAATTCAATAAGTGTACAATGTAGTTCTAGTCTTAATTGAACACAAATCAGGAATGAAAATTTGCGCGCAACCGCTGGCCTTAATGGTGTACAGCAACGTGTTTCAAAAGCAGTTGGAAACAACTTTATGTGAGAAAAAACTTATTACAATTACTGATTGAAGATGTGACGCATTTTATCAATTCATTTGATTTTTATACACCAACTAAGTGAATAGACGTATGAATTGTTAAATTTAGCGATACATTATAATGGGATAAGATTAGTCAATCATATGCTAGACAGACATTTCAGTAATTTATTATAAAATCTGCCAGCTACAAAACTTAAGGTTGGCTGTATAAGTAGTGTCCTTAGGGTAACCTAAATGAGATAGATTTCGACTGTGTTTTTGATCTTACAAGTTTGGGCGCATCAATACATATTCATCCTAATTTTATTTATACAATAACCAAGGCAACAAAGTACTGGCCTCGTAAACCACAAACCGACCCAACTACAAATGCTCCACCAAATTCAGTCAAAATGTTAGAAGCTCATTCCACCATGGTTGAAATGAAGCATTTTTGAAACCATAAGATGCCAAAATTTGATTAAATTGTGTTCTCGGTTTCACAAAAAAATCACCAACGCCTTTTGTTTCTTCTTTTCAAAAAGGCCAGCCAAATATATAGCGCTCCAATAAGTTAAACCGTTCATGTAAAAAAGGAATAAAATTAGCTTGCATTGAATTTGTGTTACGAAACGAGAAGCCCTATTTCTTTATGAAACCGGGCGTTTAGTAAATACGTTTTGTAAATAGCCTAAAAACGTAAAATTTGTACGAAAAGTTCTGTTGAATGGTTTATACACGTAGAAACGTAAAGTTTGTACGAAAAGTTCTGTTGAATGGTTTAGTGAGAAAATGCGGTAATTTTTCTCGGAAACAACTTACCTTTGTTGAAATCGTAAAATTTGGATAAAATTAAGAACTGGTGACTGTCCATTTTTTAGTTTTTCTTTGTGTTAAATAAAAATTTAAATGGTTATTTTTTTTATAATTTGTCTGATATTATTAATTAATCAGATATTTTATTTATAAAGATTTATTGGTTTAACATTTTGAATATTTTTTACCAAAAATTTCTTATCTAAGGTATTTTAGAATGTACGCTTAATCAAATGTACAACATAATATTAATTTTTATAATTACTGTGTTAGAAATGTTCCTAGGTACAACAGACAACATAAGCAGTAATTAAGTGGAGTAAAATGGAGCAAATTCGCTAACCAGTTATTTTTGTTTGCTCCATTTAACGGTGCCCACAAATTGTTTAATTTAGGTTGCATTAAATTAGTCAAAATAACTCAACCAAATAAATATTAAATAAATGAATCAATAGAGTTAAATTACGTTCTCAACAAATGCTGTTGAAAAATTTATGATATAGCTAAGTATGACTTTAATTTATTCAAAGGCCACTTGTAACGCTTAATGTTTTATAAATTGGCTAAAATTATCATTAAATGAGAAGGGAAAGTATTCAACAGCAAGTTTCTGTCAAAGTTCGCTTAGCTAAGTGTTAAAAGTGACTTCATTTTATTCGAAGGCCACTTGTAGCACTTCAAGTTTTATAAATTGGCTAAAATGACCGTGAAATGAGAAGGAAAAGAATTCAAAAGCAAGGTTACGTCAAAGTCCGCTTAGCTAAGTGTTAAAAGTGACTTCACTTTATTCTAAGTCAACTTGTAACACTTAATGTTTTATTAATTGGCTGAAATTATCATTAAATACAAAGGGAAATTATTCAATATAGCAAGTTCCTTTCAAAATTCGTCTAGCTAAGTGACTGTTAAAGTGAGTTTATTTTATTCGAAGGCCACTTGTAATTCTTAAATTTTATAAATTGGATAAAGTTATCGTTAACTACGAAGGAAAATTATTCAATACCAAGTTTCTGTCAAAATTCACTTAGATCCAAGTTTTATAAATTGGCTAAAATTATCATTAAATGAGAAGGGAAAGTGTTCAACAGCAAGTTTCTGTCAAAGTTCGCTTAGCTAAGTGTTAAAAGTGACTTCATTTTATTCGAAGGCCACTTGTAGCACTTCAAGTTTTACAAATTGGCTAAAATTACCGTGAAATAAAAAGGAAAAGTATTCAAAAGCAAGGTTACATCAAAGTCCGCTTAGCTAAGTGTTAAAAGTGACTTCACTTTATTCTAAGTCAACTTGTAACACTTAATGTTTTATTAATTGGTTGAAATTATCATTCAAAGGGAGGGATCATCAAATACAAAGGGAAATTATTCAATAGGAAGTTCCTATCAAAATTCGTCTAGCTAAGTGACTGTTAAAGTGACTTTATTTTATTCGAAGGCCACTTGTAATACTTAAATTTTATAAATTGGTTAAAGTTATCGTTAACTATGAAGGAAAATTATTCAATACCAAGTTTCTGTCAAAATTCGCTTAGTTTTAAGTTTTTTAATTTGGCTAAAATTATTATTAAATGAGAAGGGAAAGTATTCAACAGCAAGTTTCTGTCAAAGTTCGCTTAGCTAAGTGTTAAAAGTGACTTCATTTTATTCGAAGGCCACTTGTAGCACTTCAAGTTTTACAAATTGGCTAAAATTACCGTGAAATAAGAAGGAAAAGTATTCAAAAGCAAGGTTACGTCAAAGTCCGCTTAGCTAAGTGTTAAAAGTGACTTCACTTTATTTTAAGTCAACTTGTAACACTTAATGTTTTATTAATTGGCTGAAATTATCATTAAATACAAAGGGAAATTATTCAATAGCAAGTTCCGAAGGCCACTTGTAATACTTAGGTTTTATAAATTGGTTAAGGTTATCGTTAACTACGAAGGAAAATTATTCAATAGCAAGTTTCTGTCAAAATTCGCTTAGCTAAGGGCTAAAAGTGAATTCATTTTATTCGAAGGCCACTTGTAGCACTTCAAATTTTATAAATTGGCTAAAATTATCTTTAAATGAGAAGGGAAAGTATTCAACAGCAAGTTTCTGTCAAAGTTCGCTTAGTTAAATGTTAAAAGTGACTTCACTTTATTCGAAGGCCACTTGTAGCACTTCAAATTTTATAAATTGGCTAAAATTATCATTAAATGAGAAGGGAAGGTATTCAACAGCAAGCTTATGTCAAAGTTAGCATAGCTAAGTGTTAAAGTGACTTTATTTTATTCCAAATAATTTTTATAAGTTGGCTAAAATTTGTGTTAAAAATGAACGGAAATTATTTAACACCAAGTTCCCGTCAAAATTAAATAAAATTCTTCACCTCAATATCCATAGTAGATTTTTAAAATTAATTTAAATTAATTGTTCATCAGTAATCAACAAATTGAAAATACTATTCATATTCTTCCACAGTTTTTATTATTTGTTGTTCAAAAATTCGAACGTACTTTGACGTATTTTACCAGTTCATTAGGTTCATAAAAATATTATGTTGTTAATTCAAAATACTTGTCAGACGTGACATGTAACAATAAAGTACAATGTGATAATTTTATAGACAAATTGACTAAAGATCCATCAGTATTCAGCAAAATCAGATTGCAAACGAGGAGAAATTTTGTTTATTTACGGTATTAAAGATTTAATTAAATAAGCGACCCCGAAAAATAGTATGTTTGTAATTCAAAATACTTGTCAGACGTGACATGTAACAATAAAGTACAATATGATAATTTTATAGACAAATTGACTAAAGATCCATCAGTATTCAGCAAAATCAGATTGCAAACGAGGAGAAATTTTGTTTATTTACGGTATTAAAGATTTAACTAAATAATAAGCGACCCTATTAAGAACAAAATAGAATTGTGAAATTGTGACGACGAAAAGTTAAGTTTAGAAGAAATATCAATATAATGTTATATTTATTTTGATTATTTTTTTACTAATTTTTCGAAGATTTTTTTTTTAATGATTTTGGGAAATTATGAGCGTATCAGTCAATAAAAAAACTATCGAACAAACAGAAGGAGAATACTTCGCTCTACAAATGGATCGCAAAGATTTGTAGATATTTCTTTAGATTTGTGTGACTACACATAGAAGAAGTTTTAAAATTTAATAAATAATAGCAGGATAAAGTTTCCTGGAATTCATCAGTATTCAACAAAATCAAACAGCAAACAGGCATAAATAGTAATGACCTGTATAGTGTTTAAGATTTAACGAAATAAGCGAGCCCTTACATAAATGGTAAGCAATCGCCTAGTTCAAATTCGTTTATTTTTTGCAAATTTTTTTAATTATTAATTTAAAAAATTTTGAGATTTTCGGCGAGTCATAAAACCATCGAACTGTTTGTTTAATTTTTGCCGCTGGAGGTAACATTAGGTGAAAAAAAAAACACCGACGCTTACGGTTTGAGTTTATCGCATTATGATACAGAATTTTGTATAATTTAACAACCGTCCAATAGCGAGAGTTCGGCCATTTTCCAGTTACAAGATACTTTTCTGGAATTCGTACGATTCAAAACCACTCTTGTTTTTTTTTTTTTATAAATAAATCATCATTAGTATTCAACAAAAACAAACAGTAAACCGTCAGGTACTGTGTTGCTTTTAATTAAGGAATTATTTAACGAAGCAAGTACTTACGTAAATAATTTTGAAGAAGATAGGAATTTTTAAATTAAGTTAGGAAAACATATGTTCCATTGTTTAGAAAACATATCTTATATGTTGTGTTTCAATAATTTTTAGATTACAATTAATTATGAAGCCGAGCGTATTTTTTCCAATAATCGTTCCAATATTTATGTTCAATGAATTTAAAAAAAACTAAGCTACGGAACAATATTTGAACTACAATACTTTAAAATTGTTTTGTGGATTATCTAAGTTTAGAGAATATAGTTTTAAGGAGGAGAATTATTCATGGCGATTTTTTGTTCACACAACATCTCAGTTGACTATAAATCAAAAAATTCAATGTTTATTGAAAAAATTGTACGTATGCCATTAGTATTCAGTTTAAGGTTGGCCAAGTTTGAGCATTTAAAAACTCAAAATTTATATTTTTAAACAAGGTGCTACCAAATTCAAAACGATTTTCCATAAGGAAAATATAAATTTATTTGTAAAGTTAAAAGAGAGCATTTTGAGTACATTCATCAGTATTCAATAAATTTAAAAACAATTTTTACAAATTATGTTGTAATTGAGAGAAGAATCATTTCTAGTACAGATGCTCAGTAAGTCCTAATCGCTTGTTAACCAACATTATTTGTTTAACAATAAATTTTCAATTCAAGCTGATTAAATTTACGCTACATTTATCGCACAATTTCATTGGAAAACAAATTTAATCGGCATGTATGAAACAAATTTTAACTAACACATGGTTTAATAAATTACAATTAAAAATTATAAGGTCAAATTTGGCTTATTAAAAGTTAATAGCTACGTATAAATATAAAAAACTTATATGAACTTAAAAGATACTTTTAAAACGTTTTCGTTACGCCATGATGTAGATCGATGATTAAGAATTCTGCTAAAGAATTACCTATAAACTCGTAAAGTAGAGAATACTTTTTCAAAATTGTATGAAGGTTTTGTAGTCTGTCGTTTGCTAAATCCGCATCGTATGACAATCGGCATGCTGAAAAAGCAAAATTTATAATTATTAATTATCAACCATGTAAGTATAAGCACGCGTTATTACCTTAAGTTTTCGTTAAATATGAAAATATTTTCAACTTTTTCACTATTTCATATTGGATCGCTGTTAATCAACTTCCATTTTGATTTTTACTTTAAGTAGCACCATTATTGAGGCTTAATTTTATGTAATATTCGGTCAATCACGTGTTCGACAAAAAATTTAAACGTGGCACACATTTTTTATTTGTTCTTGAAATTAATTCGCTTCCACTGTAACACTTTTATTGACATTTTGTTATTAACAAACAACATTAATAATCACTTGTGATTAATTAAAAATTTCGTTTAGGTACATGAAGTTACAAAAATTTTAAACTATTCCACGTTATTACAAAGGTACACAAAATTTTGTGAGATTTGAACGTCTACATTGAACAACGACCACGAGTAAAAGAATGTTAAAACGAAGTTTTGAATACAACGTAAATTATTGTTTGCTGATAACCAAAAACAAACCGATAAGGTTTATTTATTTTGTTCCATTTTTTCCAAATATTCAATTTGAAGAGTTATCAGTTGTTCTATTTGAAGAGTTATCAGTTTGGAAATCTTTTTTATTTTTTTGAGTTTTATTTTTTTCAATGCATTAACAACACATTATTCCAAAAGAAAGTTTTGTAGATTAACGAATTAGTAAAAAATAAATTATTATTAATACTATATCGATGAAGGTAACAGTCACTAACTACCTTTGTGAAGTTAGCCCAAAATTCTATCCCCGAAAACACAATAATTTGCTTATGGCAATACATTAATAGTTTTTACTATAACGACATTTTTTGGATTAAGCTTAAATATTGAAAATAATAATAAATTAACAATAAAAAAATAATTAAAATCAAAAAATTTAGAAACAATAAATATTTTTAAAATTAAAATAAATAAAAATTAAATAATTACAAAATATGCCGAAATATGTATTGATATTTAAAAATAAACAAAATATATACTTTTTTTTTATAATATAGTATACATAATTCGCTCTCAGCCCCGAAATTGCTATCATGACAGTTTATTTATATTGTACAACATATATAAAATGTAATATACCATATATAAGGGGTGTAAAACCAAATACGGCAATCTCCATTTTTTCCAAAAATGAGTTGGATACGTCATTTTGTTCGTTATTCAATCCTCTATCACATGGTATTATCACTTAGTTTTGAAAACGGCAAAATCCCGTTAAAATTGGTATTGAAAATGTAGCGTTAGATTCAAAATCGGCAATCTCCATATATAGCTCAATATCAAAAGCGACAATCTCCGTTTTAACAAATCAAAACAATTTATTTTCAACACGTGAAAATCCGTTATAATTTGCAATATGAGTTCTAGTATAATAAGTGATCGAAGTTTGATCGATAATTGAATTTTTAAAATGATTTATAAATTGAATTGTAATATAAAATAATTTAAATCGTAAATGATTTTATTTTTTATTTGATTTATAGAAGTTCAATCTTTAATATTAATATTTTGTTGGACCGCCTTTTGCTTTTATTACAGCGATACACCTCCGATTCATTGAATTTGATAAATTTTTCAAAGTCGCAGGAGATATGGATTCCCAAATCATCATCAACAAACTTTTTAAAGCTTCAATCGATTCTGGGCGCTTCCTTGCTACTTCTAGCTTCATTATAGACCAAATATTTTCAATTGGATTTAAGTCCGGATTATACGGGGGCCAGCTCAACACATCGATACTTTTTTCTTCGAAGTACTTTTTTACCTTTAAATGAAGAGGTAAGAAAAAAAAACAAGTTTTTAACAAATTATTTATGTTTATCTGAAAGTCAATTTGTCTATCTACAATTCAAAATTAATAACTCACAATTTTGGCCGTAAGGCACGAAGCGTTGTCCTGTTGAAAAATAAATTTGCAAGTCTCGCCAAAAAGCTTTAACGCAGAAGGCTCAAATTCGTTCTGAAGGACCTGCAGATAAACAGCTGCTGTAACGCTGGAACTAAGGAAGCCCAATAGACCGGTTTCATTTCCAGAAAAGCATCCCCAGACCATAACTCCTTCTTTTTTCGGTGGAAGTCCTAAAAGACATTCGTTGCTAAGTCTCTCGCCAGGTTTTCTCCTTACGAGAATTCTTCCATCTCCAACATGCAGCTTGAATTTTGATTCATCGGAGAAAATCACATTATTCTACATCCCTGGAGTTCAATTAACATGCTTCTGGGCCCGTAGTGAACGAAATGTATTATAAAATATTCTCAGTATAGTTGAATGAAAAGAATTGTTTCTTCAAAACGTTATAAAAATAATCCAATTTATTTATTTATTATAAATTTGTATAAAGGTTGATTTTCCAAAATTTTGATGTTTACAGCTCGCTCGATATTTTAAAAGTGACCGAGAAATCGTAAAATTTTGAAGTCATAAATTCATAAAACTAAAAACGGCATTCACCAAAATTTGCAATAAAAAATGGTAAATAAAAGTATAATAACTTATATCATAGGTGGCAAAACGATTCGTAAGTGAAAACCTTTATGGCAAGTTAAAGTTTAAGAAACAGTGATCAGCTGTCAAATGCTAATAACAATAATATGAATTGGGTAAGTTGGTCGTTGTTAGTTTTTTAATAATGATTTCGTTTTTAAATACAAAAATAATTAATATCTAAATTAAATTTCAGCAAAATTAATAAATCAAATACAATAGGTGTAAACTACACAAAAAAATATGTAAGTATAAACGAAATTATAATAATTCAATAGTACAATAATGATTATTGTTAATAATGTAATTTTTTTATGTGTTCAGCTTCTGATGATTCCAAACACATAGCAAACGTTTTTTTTCACTAGTAATGTCAACACAGGCTTCTGGACTGGTTTAAGTGCTCTCAAACCAGCTTTAACAAGTCTTTTTCTCACTAAGCCGGCTGAAATTTTTTTTCCCGTTGCTCGCTCAAGATCCTGTCTTATGTCCGATGAAGTTTTAAAACGGTTCCGACGACTTTGTAATAGTATAAAACGATCTTCCACTGGCGTTGTCTTTCTGGGCCTTCCAGAGCCTTTCTTTCTTTGTGTACCGCCCATCTCTCGATTTTTTTAATATTCCACGCGACAGTACTTTTAGGAATGTTTAATCTTTCACCTATTGCTTTTACACTGGTCACTAACTTTTCCCATTTTTTTAACTAAAATTGCACTTTATTCTTTATTTGTCTAGTATCACTTAGAGAATAACTTAATCTTACAAAATATGCACAATTTATACTCAAAAAATAAATTACAGGCAATGAAACATCTGCACCCTAATGACGGCCAAGAACGGTAGGCGTAAAAAAAAATAATTGCTTGCCCAATTTTTTTTTGCACATCACTTGGGGGGTTGTACCGGTGTAATAAAAGCAAAAGGCGGTCCAACAAAATATTAATATGAAAGATTGAACTTCTATAAATCAATAAAAACCAACAAAAAAATAAGTGTTTAATAAATTACATTACTTTAACACCAATCAACGTATTTTGAATATTTTGGCATTTTTCGGTGTTTTGCCCCTAAATTGCAGGTTAATTTTTTTTTCGAAAAATTACACATGTATTTAAAATAACACAATAAACCAATTGCTTTCAAAAGTTTTGTAATTTTAGCAAAAAAAGACTGCACTTTGCAATAAATTTATTTGCCCAATTTTTTTTTACCAGCACTGTAAATTTTCTATAATTACTCTTGAAATATCTAAACCAGTTTTCATCAAATATCTCAAAACTATAAAAATGGAGATTGCCTACTTTGATTTTACACCCCTCATATGACTGTTTAATAACTTTTATAATTATGTTATTCTTAGTTTAGAATATCAATATTCTGAGATATAGTCACATGAAGTCAGAAACTATTCGCTGGCCGACTTAGCCGAAACCGGCATATGATAGCAGATGGTTCAGTGAATTTATGTGGATTTATGTGTATTTATTTAAGCAATTGTGATAACAGTATTTTAACGTAAATTTTTGCCGTATAAATATAGCCAAACCAATACAAATGTTTTTTTACTCAAAACCAACATACGAGTACCTAAATGGTGAGCGAATGTTCGTCAAAGAGGATAGACGTGTTTTTTCTATCCTCTTCAAAAATTTAATTTAATTTAATTTTTATTTTGTTTTATTTATGTAGTTTATGTAGTATATAAAGTTTAATTATCATTATAATTTTAATTCTATTTAATTCAGTTTTTAGTGAAATAATAATTAAAGTGGAAGTGAAATAATTTAAAGTGTAATTTCGGAAAATGCAATCTACCGGGATGCATTTATCAGGCAATGTTTTATATTTATAGATAAAGAAATGAAAATTATTGATTTCTATTGGGTGCATATTTTTAACTTGTGTGTAATTGGATTGTACATGATTTTATTAGTAAAACCTAATAATTGGATCGTATCAAAATAGTTTTTAACGTAAATTAACATACGTCGTAGTTAATTTCATATTCGATTTTATATTTCCGCATAATTGAATGCGTTCTTGCAAGCCAAACAATGGTGTTTATACATACATACGTATAAACATTTTTGTGGGTTTCGGTATGGTTTTGGTTCTTGGTTTTTATGTTATGTACAAAGTATAATAGACAGAAATACATTCTTGAAAATTGATACAAGACAAATCCAACGAAATGTTCGTACGGGCCGCCTCGTTCGCTCCTTACGCGGATCCTATTAGGGAAATGCACTTTTTATTATTGGTTTTTGCTATGTATTAGCTAAGCAATAACAACAAAAACAGAGACTTTTTTGTAGGTGGTTTTCAATATTTTTCTATAGCTTGATATATAGATCAGGATTGTTTTGTATGTGCGCTGTAATAGTATTAGCTGTATATAAAATAATAAAAACATGATAAGTCTTTTGCTACGCACATGGAAGATTGTAGAGATATTTGCTTTTAATGTGTGTTGGTGGTTTAGTATATAAGAATCTGTTGTTTTTATTCTATTTTGTTATTTCCCCTCTTTTTGTTTTTGTATTTATGTTACAATTATAATGTTCTTAATAAAACATGAAGTGTACAAACACAACGAAATTTTAGGGTATTCGACTCAAATAGGTTTTCTATATTTTTGTATAATCGAATAAGTTTTGAGTCGAATTGGAATCCGCCTTATATAATTCATATAGGATGGATTTATTTTAGATATGAGTTATTTTATTTTTTATATTGTATTATAAAATCCATTTAAATTATTAAATTTATTTAATTAATGTGAAAAGGCTATAAATTAACTAAACCATATAAATAAAATTCTAACTTGGAAGTGTTGATTTGAGTTGAGTTGTGATTTGGTTAGCATCATATAATGACGTATTCATTTATGCATGCCAAATTTTGATTAAAAGATGGTGAACGAGGTGGAATTATGTGAACAATTTTCGAAAGGCTAAATGTATTGAACTTAATTATTAACTGAATATGATTGAAGTTTTAGGTTACAGTTTTTCACAAGTAAATGTCAATTTTGCTTGTATAGTACACCGATTAGTTTTGTAGGAGAATAATGTTTCAATTTTATTTCATGGATTTATTATTTTACTTACTTTGCAGGCTTTATTTTGCAGGGTAAGATGTCCATACACGGAGTTAAAGTTTTATAATAATTAATAAATTTCGTAGTTTTTGATTTTTTGTTTTATTTGAATTATGTCAACTAGATTAGTAAATTAAAACATCAATAATTATAATAATTTTTTGATGTCCTAATTTAGATTTATAAAATCCTGAGTTCTGGCATTTAAATTATATTATATACTTTTATAAATAAATAATTAATTTCAACATTATTAATTTCCTTTTTCTAGATCTGTATGAAATTGCCGATTAATTTAAATTTAATAGTATGGTTAAATATATATTTTCAATTTTTTATTTTTAAATCTAGTTGCAGTAGGTAAATAATTAATTAACTATTTACAGGAGAATGGTAAACTAATGGAACAAGTGCTGTGAATTTAAATTATAACTTAACAATTTAACATTTTTAAACATTCTTTTAGAAATTTAGCTTAGAAGTGGAAGAGTTTACATAGGCAATCTCATAAAATGTTAATTTTTGTAATATTTGTATGTAATATATTGTGTTTTGCTCATTAATATATATTAATTAATTTAGTTTAAAAATATTTAAAGGTTTCTCTTCCTTAATTTGCTAATAAATAATTCAATTTTCAAAATATAACATAGTTCCAGAATCAATCTTTAATATGGGGATTAAATTAATCCTGAATTTCAAAATTAGATTTGACTTTGATATTATGGTGATTTATTAATAAAAATTAGTTTTCAGAGTTGCCTGGGAAATTATATATTATTTTATTTGTTGATTCTTAATATCATTATAGTACCTAATTGAATTATTGAATTATTAATAAATCTAGGTATTGTGGTGCAATAATATTATCATTTAAATCATTTTATATCAATTTTATAAAATAATTGAATTCATAATTATATATTTTCTATTCTGGATCGGTAGGAAATTGATGATTAGCTTGTAACGATCTGCATTTGCATATCGACTTAAACAGCGTAAAAACAAAGAGAGAAGGTACTATTTTTTTTCTTTGATTTCATGTCAGCAGATGCAGATAGCAGAGTCATTAACAGAAAGGAAAAGCATACAAAAAAAAAACTACGATGCGACATCGACAGCGACGAAAGAGAACGAGGGAAGAGAGTCTTTTTGGTTTTGGCATTGCACAACGACGGTCGTCTAAACGTAAAAAGTAAAGCCGGAATTTATTAATGTCCGCCAGGTATGAAAAATCAAATTTTTTGTGTACCATAATTGTATAACCAACAGAATATAATAATTCAAAAGGTGTGTGAAGCAAAAATAAAAAAAAGTACAAATATATAAGTGATAATACCCTACATAATATCTACTTTGAGGAAATAAAGAAACAAAATAAAATAACGCACACGAAAGTGATCTAATACATATTTGGTTATTTGTGAAATTTGCCTAAACTAAGTACATTCATAAATATCTGAGTGCAAATTTTTCTGTGTTACAATACCGACGAGAAAAACTCAAAGCGTGCCAGTGCAAATACAACATAAATTATTTTTGTTGTGCTATTCGTTTCATGGTGGACCCGCGACGATAATGTTTGTTAATAAAAAAATAACAAAAAAAAACATATCCAGAACACCAATTCCACGCGCTCTTATAGAGAAATCAACATTACTGTTGTAACTGTGTTCGAGTACAAAAAGCCGCGTGTTTGAAGAAAAATCAAGCAACCCCATCAGCTGTTTGTGGATTTCCATAGTCGTCGGTCGCAAGCACATTCCGGTTGGGGGTAAACCAGCGTATTCTTTTCGAATAAAAGATCAAAAATATTTTTTTTTATTAATTTCTTTCGTATTATTTTTTTTGTTTACTTAATTTATTGTTAATATTTTCTTATTTCATTTACATTGAAAAAAAAAAAAAAAAAAAGGAATATTTTGTTTCACTCACAGTCAGGCAACGTGTCGTCCGTGAAACGACCACCGATTTTCGTCGCCATTTTTTTTCTTTTTAGATCTGACGGGGGTACGACGAGCTCTTCTTGTCACCATCGGATGCCCAACGGTTCAAACTCAGGATTATTTTTGAGTGGTACAATATCACGGTTGAGACCGTGAAAGAAATTATGTTTGTTTTTATTTATTTTTTTGGTATTAATTAACGTAAATTTAAACTAATCGTATTGTTTTGTTATTATTTTTATAATTACTGTATTTTTTTTTTTGAAGATCGACCTTGATAAAAATGTTTATATCAATAAACGAGAATTATTTCTGTAACTAGTTAAAAGAAAAATGTAAAAGTATGGTGTTTTAAAGAATTCTCTTTCAGGTGATGAGTGTCTTAGGATGAGTTAGGCCGAGTCATACTTACTGCAGCTCTCATGACCCAGGCAGATCCAGCAAAAAAACCCTCCCTTCACGACTAAGTATTAGCCGGCAAAATGCTGCAGCTGCCAATCTGCCTGAGTACATTCTGTTAACGATGACCTGACCCGTGACTGGTTGTACAATGGCATACGATTCTGAAACGCGGATACGAATTAGCGATGTAGTCAGGTTTTCGTTACAAGCTTTAAGTAAAATTTTATGCTTAACGGTTTAAAGTTTATGAAAATTCTTGTTGCAGTAAGTAATCATTTTTAATTGGATATAAAAGGACCATTAATAAGGAAATAAGGAAATAAGCGCTGTTATTTTAAATTTTTATTAATTATTTTATCAGGTAAATTAATAAAAGACGGACAAGGGTGAAATTACAACATTAATAATTTTTTAAGCCCTGTTTTAGATTTAGGATTTAGAGAGTCCTGAGTATCCGGCCCTGGATTCCAGAGAAATGATCATCTAATAATTTAGTTAGATTGTGCTGTCTTATGCTAGCCTATTTATTATATATTGTACTAATAATTTACTAACTATCAATCGCATTGGTGTCTGTAACCGGGTCGAGTCTGTCCCAACTAATAATCCTATCCAGTCCTTCGGTTTTGTTATATGTGAACGGGTGTACGGCATGGGCCCGGGAGTCCGGGAGATCCTGCTATTATGCTTGGTCGTACACTCATAATCAACCATAAAAGTTTAATTTCAACTTTATTTTATTTAATTTTATCTTTATTTTGTTATAATGATATTTTTTATAATACAGTAGAATCCGTTTATACCAAACCAATCATATGGTTTTGTCATATAGTTGTGTGCCTTGAATTTGCACAAACACTTATTTTTTCTTATACACTACAAACAAAGAACTACGTTTATAAACGTAAACGAATTTTTGATTAAAATGAACAGCCGGCTATAGTGAACAAAATTTGTCCCTTGAGTGTTTGCTATAAGCGAATTCTATTGTAATTATAATTATAATTTTAGCTGAGTAATTTTAGATTTTCTTAAATATTTTATCAGGTAAATTATTGAAAGGCGAACAGGGGGAAATTACAACATTAATAATTTTTAATTTAGGTTTAGGGAGACCTGAGTATCCGGCACTGGATTCCAGAGAAATGATCATCTAAAAATGTAGTTAGATTGTGTTGTCTTTTGTGCCATTAATTTACTAACTATCGATCGCATTGGTGTCTGTAACCGGAGCGAGTCTGTCCCAACTAAGACTCCTATCCTATCCTTCGGTTTTGTTGTGTGTAAACGGGTTTACGATGTGTGCCCGGGAGTCCGGGAGACTTGCTATAGTGCTTGGCCGTACACTCACAATCAATCAATCAATCAAAACCAACATACGAGTATCTAAATGTATTACGTTTGTGTTATTAATATGTACTTTTGTGTTGGTTTTGCTCTGACTACAGGCACCGGTTATTGGTTTAGTTTTGCTGACACATTTTTTTCTCTCAATTATTGTGTTAGTATGCTGTATTGTTATCTTTCTATACTGTATTCGCAAATCACAACCGTATTTTATACACGACGTCATCTTACAAATACAATGTTAAATGAGAGATTTTTGTTTTGAGATAAATTTAAGCAAATACGTCAAAATACATCTTTGTTGCGCTCATCTAACCAAGAATATGATGAATGATGTTAATCAACATTTTAGGAAGTCATCCTTGGTTTCAAAATATGTTAAAGAGATATTGGCGTCATTCATTGTTTGCAATGATTATAATAATATGAAATTACTTTTCATAAATTTTATGTTAGTATTAAAATCTAAATACTATATACAAGTCCTGAGACTGTCTCTGCTTTCAGTGAAATAATGAAATCTGCAATTGGCGTAGAATTCATAAGTTCGGAAGATGAGTGCACTTATGAGGAACAGGCAAATGAAGATAACGATTTGTTTGCTAAAACTATATACGAACAAAGCCCGTTTTATCAAGATTTTTTGAAAATATTCATAAACTGTAACATTAATAAAATATTTACCAAAAATCAGGCAGTAAATAACTTTTACAACCCTGAATTTGCAAAAAAAATTATCAAAAAATATATGACATATGTACCACTTAGGTCCCAACTAATTTACAATGAGGGAATGCTGAGCAATAGCCATATTGAAAATTATTTTTCAATAAAAAGACGTTGTCGTGATGCATCCCATTTAGGGAAATTGCCCACGAAATGTCTTCGTTTTTTCAAAGAGGTCAATAAGCGAAATAAATTTATTTTTGAAAAAGTCCACTCAGCTATTCCAAAACGATCGTTTAAAAATTTATCAATGACTTGAAAAAGGACCAAACATAGTATACTAGAGTCACTGAACCAAACAGAAAGTTGGCAAAAAAAAAAACAATATTAAAAAAAATCAGAAGCATAACTATTAAGATTTCAAAAATATTAAGCAACACAACCAAAAATCAGAAGACGAGCATACTGAACTGTCAAGTAAAATACAAATATTAGGCTCTTCTGAAGAACCAGGGCGATACAAAACCACTGAACCCAAAACTTGGATTTTTCGCAATGGCAATAATTTGAATACGTCGTTTTATAAAAATACATGCGCTTTTGATGCGGCTATTCAATGCTTAGTAAATTTAAAAAAAAATAAAAATGATGTGTTTAATGATCAGGAATGTGCTATTACCAAAGTAATAATTGCGTTGTATGAAGGAAACGCCGAACACGCAGAAAATTTAAGGCACGATGCTCTTTATTTTATAAAAAAGAATTTAAATTTCGTTTTTGGCTTAAACAAAAACTGCGAATGTAATATCACACGGATTACAGACTGTTTTTTTAAAAAGTATCCCACATGTACAGCGGAGTTTGCTAGAGCAACATCATAATCCCAATATTCATTTCTGCTAGAGCAACATCATATTCCCAATATTCAAAAATGCTTCTCTTCAATTTCACAAAAAAAATGTTGTGGTTGTTTTGTGTTCCCTACTAACATTGAAATAGGCCATTTTGCAATAATTAACACTGAATATCGCAATAATAATAATAAATCATTACCGATTAATCATATTTCAAAAATAATAAAAATTGAAAATAATGAATTTGAAATTAATTCCATAATAAATTATAAGATAAATCATTATACAGCGTATTGTAAAAATGGAGAATTTTGTGAAGAATACGACGACCTAAAAGAAATATCAATAAAAATAGGAAATCCGTCAATAAAAGTGTTACCACACTTGCTTTGCTATACAAAACAGCAAGCTTAAAGTATGGCAAAGTTTCTTCAAATGCATCATTTTCAAATTCTACAAACAATTAACCGTGACTATATCTCATATCACCGACATACAAAAATTCTAAATATTTTACAATAAATTCACTAAACCATCTGCTATCATATGTCGGTTTCGGCTAAGTCGGCCAGCGAATAGTTTCTGACTTCATGTGACTATATCTCAGAATATTGATATTCTAAACTAAGAATAACATAATTATAAAAGTAATTAAACAGTCATATACATATATTACATTTTATGTACATACATATATTACATTTTGTACAATATAAATAAACTGTCATCATAGCAATTTCGGGGCTGAGAGTGAATTATACTATATTATAAAAAAAAAAATCTATATTGTTGGATAGAATTTTGGGCTGACATTAAAAACTTTCGCGATAGTAGGATTTTCGGGGCTGAGAGTAGAAAATGTCATGATAGTAATAATAGTGTTGCCATCGCATTTTTCGGGGATGAAAATTGGGCTAACTTCACATACATTCACTAACTGACATAAATGCAAGTTGGAGGAAATGACATTTTGAGTTCTATTAGCCCGAATTATTTCATTCATTATAGTTAATATTTATTTATAGCATACTCATTTTGTAAGTGACAATGCATGCAATAGTTTTTAGGAGAGTATAAGGAAAAAAAACTTAATTTATTCGAAAAAAAATGGTAAAAATTTAGTAAGATTTACTTGAAATGTTTGTATTCATATTCTTACAATTAGTTACTATTCTAAATATAATTTGATAAAAGTAGGATACAAAAATAAATAACATGGAACAAAATTGTTTTATTGCACAATTCTGTGGTTCATATTGTTTTCTTAATGAAAAAATTTAATTTTAATATGACTCCATAATGAATCATCAAGTTCAGCAAAATCAGCAACATTATTTATCGATCGCATACCATGAATCCGGAAGCATACCCGATTGACAAAGTCTGATCAGATCTTTTTTTTTCTCATGACTCATTGGGAGCAATGCATTATAGGCTCTTACAATATTTAGTGGTTTCACCTGTACAATTCGCTATCGGACTTTTTGTTTTAAGTAATTAATGTTGATTTTTATGTAATTGGGAGTATGGTCATATCTATAAAAATATAAAGGGCTGAAACCTCACGAGGTGATCAGAACTTCGGTCTTAATCAATTCAACTCCAAAATCAATCGTCATTCTTCAGCTCAACCTCCAACTCAATATTCAAATCAACCTCCTTCTCAATCGCAACATAATTCTAAGCGCAATCACAAAATTAACCGCCGACCAAACCCTCAAATCAACCATAAATAAACTTTCAAATCTACCCTTAACCTAACTTTAAGTCAACTCTTAAATAATTCTCTAACAGAACAACACACTTAACTCCAATACAGGCTAACTCCTAGCTAGCTTCAATTCAACTTAGCTGGAACCAAATCTCAATCCTCTGTTTAACTCACACCATCGTACCACCATCACCATTACCTTCACTATCACACAATTCTTATGTACAAAGAAATTGAAATTTTAGAAATTCCTCTGTAGTAACTTCGGACCAGATTATCATCTCTCAAGATGCAAATGAATGTTTGAGATATTTACAGTGCTATTTCTTAAGTCTTAAACAAAATTCAATGTGTCTACATTTGTTTAAATATCACTCATATGTACTGTACATGTTGGGTGGCAATATAATTATATGTTAACTACATAATCGTATAGTACATTTCTCTTACTTTTATCGTTTAGGAGATTATCGTTGTCTCTGTGTTTGTAAATCTCGATGTCTTCCATCCTGTCCAACATTCTGCATTTATTAATATTGTGGAGTATGGATACATTAACATCATAACTTGTGAAGGTGTGGTTCTAATTTTTCAAATGTAATACATAATTGGATTTGATTGATGACGTCGGCTTCTTAATTTCTTGTACATGTTCGCTAAATCTCTTGCGGAAATTTCTCCCAGTTTGCCCTATGTAGAATTTTGTGCAATCATTACATTTTATTCTGTATACTCCTGCATCGTCGGCTTGGGTGATCTTCTCTTGCAATTTGTATTTTATTTTATTATTGGTTTTAAATGCTATGGTGTAGTTGTACTGTTTAAAAATTGTTTGTATCATTTTGTTATGTACATTGTAATTTAATTATATATATTGGTTAATTTCTTCAGATTTCCGTGTAAGTGTTGTCATCTGTGATCGTTCAATTTTTTTTTTAAATTTTGTATTCATGTTAACAATTATTTTTGTGTTGCAACCATTTCTTTCAGCTTTGAATTTTATAGTTGCAAGTTCATCGGTGTAATTATTATCTGTCATTGGAATACTATTAAGTCTGTGGATCATATGTGTGTATGCTGCATATTTGTGGTTTATTGGATGATTCGATGTATTGTTAATTGTGTGATCCGTGTGCGTTGGTTTCCGATAAATGCTGAAATCGTGTTGGTTTTCTACATTTTTTATTGTTAAGTCTAAAGAATGTACATATTTATTAACTTCTATTTCCAAGGTGAATTCTAACTGTTGATTAATGGTTATCATTTGAATTTATTATACTTTATTCAATAATTTGTTATCATTATTTTATATTTATTAAAATTCTAAATATTAATTTTATTTTTAGAGCTTGAAAAGCAGAATAGCTGAAAGTGCAGAATAAAATTATTCTTGTCTCATACTTTCAGCAAAATTTCATTCCTATCCGAATAGGAATAACTTTTACCAAAGTAAGACGGCATATATTACACTTGTCACTTGTTGAGTGGTGATTATAACGTTGATCTTTTTATTGGGTAACAAAGCTTTGGAGTACAATTGTATGCTTTTATAGATAGTAGATCCTTGGAAGCAGATAAATTATAAGGAAATTGCGGGACTTTATTATTGCTAAATCTAAGTTTAAGATTATTATATCGGTAAGCCAGCGCAATTTTTATTAAGTTTTTATATTTTATGGATATTTACAAGTTAGTGTTTACGTATCATATTTATTTAATTTTAGGTTTCAGCAACATTAAAGACTGTTGATTAAGAAAACCCGTGACAATTTTTAAGGACTACCGTAAATGGTTAGTTTAGTGACGAATTGTAAAACGGGCGCTTTGTGGGGATAGTAACGTTCAAGTAGTCTCATAGCCCTTTCCTTTTTTTGTTAAATGAACCAATTTCAAATTTATTTGATTATTTAGTTTGTAATTTTAGCCAATTAGTAATCGACACTGATACACGAGATCTGAAACTGAACTAGTTTTGCAATAATTCAATTAACAGAAAAATGTTAAGATTCCAGCGTTCCATGCTTATTTACTACTTTAATTACAAACAATTTTAATATTCCATTAACTAAAATGCACCACCGCAAAATAATTCGTCTCGTAAAGAAAGCTACAACATGCCCTCACTGAAATTTCTATAAAAATCTCAATTAAAATAAACAACAACTTTTGTTAATAAAAGATACAAAGTTCTCATTTTCTTAAAACAAAAAAAAAAAAAAAAGTTTTACATTCATTAACTATATTCATTTTTGTTGTTAAAAATAAAATGTGTTATAGCAAAAAATGAAAACAGTACACAACACAAACAAACACAGACAATACACAAATGAAATACGAGTATCTCTGGAATAAAAATCACCTGCTGTTGTTTTATATTTTTAATTATAAATTATTTTTATTGTTATATTGTTTTTCGTGTTATTGTTCGTTTTATTTTCTCTCCTCTAAATATTGTTTTACCTAATGTTAATTTTCCATTTGAATTTTCATTTTATATTTATGTATTTTGTATTTTTTTTTTAATTCTAAAAATAAGTTTTTTTTTTGTTAATTTAATTTTATTTAATTTTCAATTTAAATGAAGATTTTTATCTGGCAAATTCAATTAGAAAATTCTCTTTGTTTCAATTTCTATTTTTTTTTTTTTTTTGTTGTATGTTACTTACTTATTTAATGTTGTATGCCTTAAGATAGGCATGGTTTTGTCTAAATTTATAAATTAAAATTACAAAGATATAAAAGTCGAGATACACATCATCATCTTAGATAAATTCAATTCACTATAAGTGTTAATTATCAACTTTTATAGGTGTTTTACTTTGCTTTATTTGAAAGATAAAACAAAGCAAACAAGGTTTTAATAAAATAGCTTCATTTACGTACAATTCGTAATCGGGGGTGACTTCAACGTGTAATATTAAATAATAAATATAAATATATAAATATTAAATATAAGGCATCAGCTACTTTGCTGCTACATCCAGGTTTGAAATTTATTATTTACAAATTAAATTTAAATTAAATTAAATTAAATTAAATTAAATTAAATTAAATTACTCACAAATACAACCCTTAAAGATGTAAACTATAAAACCTTCAAAGCTCAGAAAAGTACCGCTCAACAGTTAAAATTATTAGGAGTATACTTAACTAATTAAATTCAACATCATTGTCTTTAATATCTCTGAACATGTACATCAAATTAATTGGCTATTTGTTATTTAAAAGATAGCATTCATCAATATTTCAAAATTATATTCAAAATTTATAAAACAGTAGACTACCTAAATAAAAATCCAATTAGCATCATTCACCTATTGAAGAGATCTCCGCCACACCATTTACCATCACCACTTAAAATACAAGTCACTAAAATAATAAATCGATGAAAGGAAATTAAAAAATTATATTCTTAAAAATTTTATCGGTGTACTGTATAAATAATATTGATCTTTTTATGTGAAAACTGCAACCTAAACTTCACTAAATCAATTAAGTTAATTAATTAAGTTCAATACATTTAGCATCTCGATTTTCATTTACATAATTCCACGTTGTTCACATTCATTGAATCAAAATTTGGCATACATAAATAAATACGTCAATTCGTGTTGCAAACAAAATCTTAATTCAACTCAAAATTAATATTTCTATATTAGTATTTATTCATATAATTTTGTAAATTTTTAATCTTTTAATATTAATTAAATTAATTTAATATAATTAATACAATTTAATGCAGTTTATAATATCCTGTAAAAAAATTAAGCATACCTAAATAAACAATTAGCTATTTCCGATTCGACTCAAACTTCCTATTTTTCAAACTTCCTCAAGAATCCTATTTGAGTCGAATACATTAAAATTTTCGTTTGTGTAGTTCATGTTTTATCAAGAACACTCTAGTTTTCTCATGAATAAAAAAACGCAAAGAAAGAAAACAACACCAAAATAAAAACAACAGAATCGTAAATACTAAACCACCAACACACAAAGAGAAGGTAAATATAGTATTTTCAAACAATCGTCCATGTGCGTAGGAGACGTATAATATTTTCATTATATTACATACAAATAATATCCTTATAGCAAAACATACAAACATTCCTGTTCTATGTATCAAGGTACAGAAAAATATTTGTGACGATTATACAAAACCAATAAAAATGTTTATCTGTTTTTGTTGTTGTTTAAATATTATATGACAAATACCAATAATATAGAGTACATATTTTTGATAGGATATGTGTAAAGAGCGAACGAGACGGCATCTATAAACATTTTTGATGGTTTTGTTATGTATCAAGCTTCAAGAATATATTTGTGTCAGTTGTACATAAAATAAAACACAAGGACACAATCAAGTATGTGTAGAAATAAAATACGATATGAAATTAACTACGTACTATCAAAATAAGTTGAAATCAATTTTAACACTATCCAATTATTAGATTTTAGTAATTAAATTTCATGGACAACCACACACAAGATAAAATCATGCACTTAATCAAGAATTCAAGAATTTAGATTTCTTTAACTATTGCCTGATTAATGCATCCCGGTGGATTGCATTTTTCAAAATTACACTATAATTATTTTTTCACTGAAATTGAATTGAATTAGAATTAGAATTAAAATTAAAATGTATATAAGTACATATGTATATAAATTATATACATAACATTTCACACTAACAACACTTTAATAAAAAATAAAAATAAAATAAAATAATATTTTGAAGAGGAAAGATAAAATACGTCTATCCTGTTTGGATGTTTGCACTCACCCCCTTAAATATGCTTACCTGACTCATATACATAAATTATTATTCCAGAACCTTGATAATTGTATTGCATTCCTTGTCTTAAATGTTATGTGAACATAAATAATCCGCGCCAAACCCAATGCGCGGCAGGTAAGTTATCTTTAATTGAGGCTGCCTTCCATTTATTACGTTGTTGTAAAGTGTTTAAGTACTCCTTATCATATTTAACCCAAAAGCTATTTAATTGTTGTTGGACTTGTTGCCATCGAGTAAGTCTATTTATTGGAATATCTGAATAACTAACTTTTACTGGTATTGCAGTAAGAAAACACATTGCCAAAAAGTGTCCTGGTGTAATCACTTATAACGAATAATTATCTTCTGCGAACTGTGGATAGAGAGGCCGCGAGTTTAGTATAGATTTAATTTGGGCAACTAACGTACACATTTCTTCAATAGTTAGTTTCGCAGTATACAAGGGAGGAAAGTAAGGATGGGCTGAGATGTAGGAAAAGTTTATGGTAACGGGATACTATCAATTTGCTGAGGATATGAATAAACATCTGGTGAATTACCAAGTCTTCCTGCAACCCGCAAAATGCCTTCTGAGTCCAAAAATGGCGCTAGTGTTGATAACGCTGATTTGCCTTTAATGCACTTTTCCTTGAGTAATTCAGTAATTTCAGCAGAAAACTGAACTTTTGTGCAGCTTTGATGATAACCATTTCTGCTGCCTGCAATTCGATAGTTGTGAGTAAATCATACTTTTTTAATTTAGATGTTTGACAATTTTGAATGAATCTCATGCAAAAGGCCAGAACACGTGTCAACTTTGGCCAGGATTACACTCGAATGAATAAGGATTCCATTGATTCATCTGCTTGTATTGTTGTTTGAAGCACAACATATTTGACTCATCTGCTTGTATAGTTGTTTGAAGCACAACTTTTTACGTGGTTACTTTTTCACTAACCACTTAGGTCCTGAAAACCAAAATTTTACTACAGAAAATTTTATTTTAATGGAAAATCACTATTTGGTACTGCTCACAAATTATAGGCCACAAATGTATAATCTGCCAGTCCCAGGTCGACTCAAGCCTATCCCAAAAACCGTCGATTACTATGATTGTCTAACTCCTGGGTGTTTCCTGAATGGGCATTTACATATTTCGCTACCGTATTTAGTTTACTAAATTTTATTTTACAGAAAATTTTATTTTAATGGAAAATCACTATTTGGTACTGCTCACAAATTATAGGCCACAAATGTATAATCTGCCAGTCCCAGGTCGACTCAAGCCTATCCCAAAAACCGTCGATTACTATGATTGTCTAACTCCTGGGTGTTTCCTGAATGGGCATTTACATATTTCGCTACCGTATTTAGTTTACTACCCTCCGTATGCACCCTAGAAGCAAGAAAATGTTTTCTTTTGAAATAATGATTAATTATCATCAAGTTGGATTTTTTTTATGATCTTTGGTATACTATATGATGGAGTACGCCAAGTTTAACAACATGTTTTTTTACTAAACATGTTGCCCAACAGTTAGCGAGCCTGAAACCACCCAGTAACCCGCAGATATGCATAAGCCTATCAAATAAACCAACAAACGTTCTAAAGTGGTCAGGCAAGTGGTGTTCCCTTCTAAATTGTCAAATAACATGATTTTTGGAAGTTTGCACTAAACAGTCTAAACAGTCACAAGGCGTAAAACGCCGTTTGTTATTTGTACATAAAAAATCATTTTTATTTATAAAACATTGAAATGACCAGGAGTAAATATTCCGTGTCTCATTTCACGCCGGTGTTTTCTATAGCTACACAACGAATTTGAAATTCAGAACAACTATTTTTACTTTAAAACAAAAAATTTTTAAATGAATTTGCTCATATTATCTCTTATCATCGAAAATAAAAAGCACAACTAGAACGTAAATAAATTTTACAAAACCTGAATAAATTGCGAGTTTTTTATTTTTTTTGTTTTGCTCAATTTTTTCAATCAAAGTTTCATTTTGTTAAAATAAATAAAAAATAAAAAAAAAATGATATTATTATTACTATGTATGATGGTGGTGTGTATGACAAATAAAATATAGAAAATATTATCCAATCAAAATAAATAAATAAATTAAATTTTTGTAAAATAAAAAATTTCATCTCGATGAAAATAATTGAATTTGAGCGAAAATCTTTCAATTTATTTCGTTTCATGGTGTGGTTCCTCTTCCTTGAAATATTTTCGATTGACAAGAAGTAACAATTCGACAAATATTTTTATTATTGTGTGGAATCCTTGGAGGGGGAGGAGGTATACATATATTGGATGGGCGTGGGTGGTACATTTAAAATAAAAATTCAGCTGTGAATTTTGTCTGCTCCAAGAACAAAACGAAGAGAAAACATATCAATAAGTTTTATTTCATTTTTGTTATGACGATGGATTGCTGTATAAAAAGAGAAGATAAATGTTTAATAAATTTATGTTCAACTTTCGTTTAAAAATAAGGAACATCTTTTATTTAACAAAATCATCGAATTGGTAAATAATACCAACCAGACAAACAAAAACTTTTATAGAATTGAATGGAATTTTGATTAAATTTCCGTTTCGTCATTTCTCTTCTTTTATTTATATCTAACTATATTGTAGAATTATACATTGTTGTTGTTTGGTACTTATTTAAATATTTTTTAAAGTTGAAATTTGAAGTAATGACAAAATAATGGTTAATCGTAAATCTTAAATTCAAATAGGCAGCACATTCAAATAGGAATCAACTGTGCTTGGTATTGTGTAACATGTGGCGAATATTGTCCAATAGTAATACATACTTAAAAGTAATTTTATTTTATTTTGGTTGTACTTAAAAGAAATATTTTTTGCTTTTAATTTATTTCAGTTGGTTAACTAATTACCTTGCCTTCTGGAAAATACGTGCACTAAAGTCCATTTATCGGAATGGATCATCAAATATTATTGTGGAATATCCAAATAAATTAATAAACATCCTTTTAAAAAAACGTGTTCTCAAAGTATTTGGGTTTTTGAAAATCAATGCTTCCAGATATCGTACAGTAAAGTTCTCGCCTCTTCTTAGAACTTGTTAGATTTAATGATTAATAAGATAACAACTGGTTGGGTCTTAATAATCTTGAGAATAGGAAACACACGAATGACGGGAAATTTATTCTGATTTTATTGAGTAAATTTGTGGCAGTCAATAAATCTAATCTTTTATACATTTCTATTTCCTCTTACAGTTCCCTACTTTCTATTAAAAATTAATTTCCAATTTGCTCTCATTGCACTACTCAAAGATTCCGTAACAAAACGGTTTGCAATCGATGTCCGCGGCTAATACAAATAATGTTTCTGCACTTGATGCGCCTAATACAATGTTATCTTTATTTTATTAATGAATATATTTTCGGTATTAAAGATGCGATAGTGGTGGTGTATTTGTATTTTGTCAAAATTTTGTACATGTAATACAATTTATTATTATTAATCCGAACGTTGTCAAGCGACAATCAATATATATATTTTGGAGTCAGAAAATTATATTTGTTTTAATAAATTAAAATAAAATTATTTAAAAACCAAAGTACATATTTAGTTTTTCTTTTATTTAACCAAGTGGAGTGTTTTGCAAATCGAGATTTGTATCATTAGTTCATAAAACGACGATACAATAAGTGGTGACACAAACAGTGAACTAGATTCAATCTTCACACGTAATAAAAACAATTAAAAAAGAAAAACGGAAGAAACAGTGCATAAAGAAATTCTTATCGTGATTAGTGAGTGGTTCATATTAATAAAAATAAGTAGAAACCGCAGGCAACGATCATCGCCTGGACTCAGTATTTGTAAAATACATTTTTAAATTTTATGAACGTGAAAAATTAAACACTACGGATCGCTTAAATAGTGAAGTTTTGCAGTTATGCTATACACACACAACGGTATTAAACTAAATAGTTTCTTCGAATGGTTTTTGGGATACCGATTACACATCAAATTTAGAAGTATTACACATCTACACACTATACGACATTCCAAAAAAAAAAAACACAGTTAAAGATGCATGTATAAACTAATTTGAATAGCTGCACCAGAATAATGTCAACATATTAAAATATTTATACAACTACATATAGTCAACGATACCTATCTAAAATTACAACGTTGTACCTGGTGGAAAATATCAGTTACATGCAGAGGGAAATAAGGTCGACTTACTCGTTCCAGATTGTATTACTTAGAGCATTTAATTAATTTTGTTTTTTTAGATTTTAAATGGAATTGTAAACATCACCGCATCTTCCTGAAGAAAATATAATCGAAACGGATACTGAATGATATCGATGATTCTTTGCAGAAAATGATATCGGAAGAGTAAGATGTATTTTTTTTAAATTTATCGTTTTGCTTTCTCAAATTTTGTCTACAAATCGAGTGAATTATCAAATCCATCCATAATTATCAAATCCATCCTTACAGTTATTTTAAGACGGTCATATCATCCCACTTGCACAGTTACGTTCGTGATTTACGATTAATATTAAAAAAAAAAAATTCTAAACTTTTCGAAATATAAAGAACGCTTTATATTTTTAAGATTTTTGTTGATAATAATGGCTGATTACGATGCAAAATCTAGAACCACAGCTGAAATCGATTCAGCTTCTGTTCCTTTTCTAAATTTTTGGGAGCAAATGCCAGAACTATAGTTTGATCAACTAGAAGCCTGGTTTACAGTCAAACAAATTAAATCAAGCTCAACCAAATACTATCACGCAATATCTGCTGTACCACCGAATGTAATAGGATCGGTAGCTCACGTAATAAGAGCAACTGGTGATTTAAATAAAAAATACGATAAATTACGGGTCGAAGTAATAAAACCAAAAACATTGTCAGAAACGCAACGTATTGAACAGGTGCTTGGAACCACTGGTTTGGGCAACAAGCCACCCTCTAAGTTTTTTCGACGACTGGAGCAAACCGCTGGCACGTCGAAGGCTGTGGATGAAGACTTAAACGACAATGTTAAATCAATAATTGTTTTGCGACGTGACACGGAATCCATGGATATTTTGATCACCCCAGCCGATCAAATTTCAAATTTGGGAAATCTATCGTCCTTCATCATCTTCAATTTGCAGTAATTATGCTCAACCCGCAACGTTATCTAAAGAGATAACATTGCAGAGTCTACAACGATCAATAAACGAACTACGCTACTGTAGTAATAACCGATCTCGTGGTAAAAGCCGGTCTTGCAATTCCTCACGGAATCGGCCAATCTCTAGAGAACGATCACCTAGTCGATCTAATTCTTACTGCTGGTTTCATAACAAATTTGGCATAAGAGCTAGGAATTGTCGAAAACCGTGTTCGTTTAAACGATCTAATTCTCCTTATCCTTCGAAGTCGGAAAACTAGAGAATCCTACCGTGCTTGCGACGGCTGGTGGGATGCAGCAAAATCGTCGCCTAGTTATTACGTGCCCCGCCACAAAGTTAAGTTTTGTAACATTTGCTTCGGTGCAGACTTATAAATGATACTGGTTTGCGACTGTATTGACTTTAATTGCGCAAATTTGTTATCTTACTCCTCGGTTGAACAGGTGACAATAAAAATTATTATGTAAACATTGGTGGTCAGATATCTTACTGTTCTAATCATGGGTTATGTCATGAATTGTTTTAACGGGATGCATTTTCTTTTGTAAAATTTGGTTTTTTCTATTGGTATGTGGATAGCTGGAAAATGGTTCGATAGAGTTTTTTTTATTTATGAGTTTTGGCGATTGAGAAACCACAATTTTCTTTTTTGGGCGGAAGTTCTTGAGTAGCTCTGGTCGAATAGACTATCTTCAAATAAAAAAATTAAATAAAAATATTTAAGAGCATTATCGCAATTCTTGTTGGTAATAAAAAGCACGCGATTAATGAAATCGGGCAACTTATAATTTATTAATATAGTTACTAAGTCATATTAGTTTTAACTATACTTATGTAATATAGTGTGTAAAATTCATATATAAGTTATCGAACAATATAACGAGAATTTTATTAATTATTAAATTTAAATGATTTACTAGTGTAATTCACGAGAACAGTATTAATGTTTTTTACTAAAACCGTTTAGGTGTGTAGTGTGTTCAAATAAATTAAATTGAAAATCGAAAATTGATGATAAATAGTTTTTCATTAATAAACAAATGTGTTAATTGTGTTAATATAATTATAGACAAGTTTAAGAAATTGGACATAATTGATTAATCTAGCTGTGGTTAGACTGGCAAATTTGTGTGACCATAATAAAATAACCCAAAACGCTACGTCTTTTAAAAAATGCAAATAAATAAAACCATCAATCAATAAATAAAAAGACAATAAAACAATACTACGTAAATATAAAGCTAATAATTGGCGTGTGTGACTATATTTCAAAGACAATGAAGGCAACTTTAGTAATCTGCCAATTCCAATGAAATACTTTGTTAATATTAAAATGATCAGTTATAATAAAGTTCAAGATATAAATAAATTTCTAATAAATAATCCTATGGCAATTTATAAGTTAAAATAAGCATATCATTAAACATTAAAATTAATACTAAGTTAATTTTACTCTCTCTGTTTGTTGATTAAAACAAATTAAAAATAGAAATCGAAGTATCGGACAGATGATACATTTACTATAGATGGATACAGTCGGCGAAATATTGAGTTTACGTCATTAATCAACAACAAGCTCCAGATAAGATTTATATTATTATTATTATTATTTTTATTATTAATTAAGAAAATTTTCATTTTATTTTTCATTATAGTTCTTATTTTCTTTTTTTTTTCATTTATTATTACCCATTTTAAAGTCAATGTTACAGTTTCCTAATAGATACTGGTGCCGAAGTCTCAGTTGTTCCTTTTAAATATTTTCCAGATGCTCTTAGCGATACAGATAACCTGTTAGTCGCCGCTAATGGAACACCTATAAACACCTATGGTACACGGTTATAATGCATAGATTTAGGGTTACGTCGCGACTTTCGCCATGCATTTGTCGTCGGATCAGTTACCAAACCGATTATTGGAGCTGATTTCCTAGTCAAATTCGTTTTGGTGGTCGACTTAAAGAATAGGTCCCTTTTGGATACAAATTCTTCGCTTACGTTAAGCGCAATGGACGTTGGTATACCCAGAACAGAATATTTGTTATCGAAGGCCGGTTTAGCGAACTTCTTCACCAGTACCCAAGTCTGTCACAAGAGCCTCGATACGATCTCCCGGTGAAACATTTTGTCGTTCACCGAATAGTAACACAAGGGTAATTACCTTTTTGCCATCCGAGACGCCTGAGTTCTGAAAAGCATAGAAAAACGCAGATTTAAATTGACCATATGATGCAACTTATGGTTTGTAGGCCGAGTTCATCCAGTGTCGCCTCTCCCTTACACTTAGTGCCTAAACGCGATATTAGTTGGCGGCCCTGCGGAGATTACAGAAGATTAAATGCGGTAACGATAGCGGATAGTTATCCTCTTCCGCATATTCTCAACTTTTCCATGTACCTTCAAGGGTGCAATATGTTCTCAAAGATCGACCTAGTTCGCGCTTTTCATCAAATCTGAAAATATAAATAAGGCTGCTATTACAGTTCCTTTTGGTCTTTTTGAGTTCACGAGAATGCCTTACGGTATGTGACGCAGTGCAGTCTTTTCAGCGTTTCATGAATGAAGTCACGAAAGGGCTAAATTTTGTCTACGTATATATCGACGATATTCTGGTGGCAAATAAGAACGAGGCAGATCATTTGGAACATCTTGTACAACTTTTTAAACGCCTTACAGATTACGGTTTAACGATAAAACCATCAAAATGCGAATTCGGAGTACCATTCCTTAATTCCTCAGTCATGAAAATATCAAAGATGGCACAAGATCGAATCACGGCTATCCAAAACTTTCCCGAACCAACGTCTATTAGGCAAATTCAGAGATTCGTAGGCATGGTAAATTATTACCATCGTTTTATTCCTAATTTGGCCGAACATTTAGCTCAAATACACCAATAACTTCGCTCTTTTAATAAAGTTAGTAAAAAATCACAAATCAAGTTAAAGTCTTAGTGCAAGGCAGCTTTTGTAAGAACAATAGATGCCCTTTCTCAGGCCGCACTCTTCGCGCATCCTCACGAGAATGCTCCGATTAGAGTTACGACTGACGCATCGGGTATAGCAATAGGTGGTGTATTGGAGCAGCTTATTAATAGACGTTGGCATCCTATCGGATTCTATTCCAGAAAACTAACCATTCCTGAGCAGAAGTATTCTACTTTTGACCGAGAACTTCTCGCAATTTATGGTGGCATTAAAAATTTCGATACTTCGACGAAGGCAGAATCTTTTACATTCTAACCGATCACAAACCAATAACAAATGCGATCTTGTCAAAATCAGAACGTAGGGGACTACAGTCAGAGCAGTTCTGCACTGATAGCCGTTACATCAAGGGTGATATCAATGTTGAAGCAGATGCTTTGTCTCGATCTGATGAACATCAGGCCTCCGCTGTAGCTCATACAGCACTTGATATGGGAAAACAAGTCTCTTTGCAAGAGTCGGATGACGAGCTCAAAACTCTCATCCAGTCGACATCACATACCATTAGTTCAAAAAAAAAAAGCTCGAAGATATACGAGATCCTAGTTCCAGCCTATCGATTTTGTGTGAAACTTCTTAGGGAAACAACCGACCATACGTTCCTAGCGATTTACGACAATCCATTTTTTCAAAGCTGCATGGTCTTTCCCATCCCGGAACTCGAGCAACACGGAGGATTATAACGTCAAAATACTTCTGGCCAAGCATGAACATTGACATTGGTTATTGGTCCAAGTCTTGTGTTGCTTGCCAGAGATCGAAATTTGGTCGTCATACACCTTCGGAATATGGTCACTTGGCGATTCCTTCTGGCAGGTTCGAGCATATCCACTTGGATCTTGTGGGACCAATACCACCATCCGACGGTTACAACTATATTCTGACGATAGTTGACCGATTCACGCGTTGGCCAGAAGCCATTACTTTAACTGACATGAGGACGACTACCCTAGTACGTGCATTCGTAAGCCAGTACGTCTCAAGATTTAGAGTCCCACTTGAGATTACGACTGATCAAGGCAGTCAGTTCGAGAGCAATATATTTAAGGAACTAACTATACTTCTAGGTTCTCACAGAATACGGACGACAGCGTATCATCCACAGGCCAATGGTATGGTGGAACGATTCCACCGCCATTTAAAAGCCTCATTTTATGCTCGATCGAACACACCAAATTGGAGTGACGAACTCCCATTCATCCTCCTTGGCATTAGAACATCGATCAAAACTGATCTCGGGTGCCATCCAGCCGACCTTGTCTACTGACAATCACTCAAGGTCCCTGGATAACTTTTACTGCACACTGAAAATACGACATCGACAGACTATTCTTCACTGGTCGGTAGACTACAGCAGTCGATGCGTAACATCGTACCCAAGGGTAACCGGGGCAGCCTTCAAAACAACGTTTTTATTCCCAAAGACTTGACGGACTGCGACCAAGTTTTCGTTCGTGTAGATAAAGTCAAGACTGGCTTGACACCACCATATGAAGGCCCTTTTCGAGTGATCAAAAAGCTCCGGAAATACTTTATTATCGAGCAGAGAGAAAAATCTACGTCGATCTCCATCGACAGACTAAAACCTGCCTACCTTACGGACGAAATAAAGCCATCAACTGAGAAAACAAAGAAGCGCAAGTACGCTTCCTTAATGTTCGCGATTAAACGAAACATATATATATTTTTTTCGTGCGAGACAATTACTGCGCAGGGAGTTATGTGGCAGTCAATAAATCTAATCTTTTATACATTTCTATTTCCTCTCACAGTTCCCTACTTTCTATTAAAAATTAATTTCCAATTTGCACTCACTGCACTACTCAAAGATTCCGTAACAAAACGGTTTGCAATCGATGTCCGCGGCTAATACAAATAATGTCTCTGCACTTGATGCGCCTAATACAATGTTATCTTTATTTTATTAATGAATATTTTTTCGGTATTAAAGATGCGGTAGTGGTGGTGTATTTGTATTTTGTCAAAATTTTGTAAATGTAATATAATTTATTATTATTAATCCGAACGTTGTCAAGAGACAATCAATATATATATATATATATATATATATATATATATATATATATATATATATATATATATATATATATATATATATATATACATATATATATATATATATATATATATATATATATATTATATTTGTTTTGATAAGTTCAAATAAAATTATTTAAAAACCAAAGTATTTAGTTTTTCTTTTATTTAACCAAGTGGAGTGTTTTGCAAATCGAAATTTGTATCATTAGTTCATAAATCGATGATACAATAAATTTCTATTGTACCAACTTATTATATACACTAACAACCATTTTCCGAAGTATAATTACGAGTATCAGATTTTAATTTTGTAATTAGATAATCAAGTTCGAGAACGGAAATCAAAGAAGAAAAAAATAATATAAAGTAAAATATATGTAATACAAACGTGACATTGCAATGTGGACCTTCAATTAAATCGCGATTTTACATTACATTTTACGCTCAAAAGAGATTGAACAGCATATATTTTTTTGTATAAAATAAATGTAACCTGTAAGTTAGCAACATGCTATACACCAGAAATGCTGAATCAACCAAATTCCCAGACATCCCCGTAACACGCCATATACCACAAATGCTGTGTCAACGGAACGTGTTTCAACAGGGATTGGTACGTACGTCTGTTTTAAAAAATTCTGTTTTCACAAAATTCTGTTTTTTAGAATTGAATTTGGTCGCTCAATGCTGCAAAAAAATTAAATTGGTCGCTTGAGGGATTCCAGAACATGCCGAGAACTATAGTTGTATCGGATGACTCAATCCCGTTGATAAATTTCTTGCTTTCAGTATCTCTATCTTCGATTGACACATCATCTAATACTCGAATACTGTTTGATTTCCACTTTTTTAGAGTAATTCCAAATTGGTTGAGTAACTGAATTAATTCTGCTTTTAGTTTCTACTACTTCTGCTTCTTCGGTATTTGCACCGGTCATTATGTCATCAACATAAATATCTTTATTGATCAGCTCAGCGAGATGTAGTAATTTGTCACGGATGCTATCACCAATGAACTTGATCGATCGAGCTGCTAGAAAAGCAGATGAGGACAACCCGGTATCCGAGCACATGGCCGACCACCATTTCGCCGACCAGTCACTTCGCCGACAAGACAGATGGCCGACAACCACATCGCCGACAAGACAGATGGCCGACAACCACATCGCCGACAGAACAGATGGCTTTTACAACTACATCGCCGACCAGACAGATGGCCGACCACTAAATTCCAAAGGACACAACACCGTCGTCGACAAGACTGATGGCCGACACAACTATATTACCAACAGGATAGATGGCCGACACAACTACATCGCAGACAAGACAGATGGTCGACATCACAACATCGCAGACAAAATAGACAGCCAACAAAGCCACATCGCCGACAGGACAGATGGCCAACAGGACAGATTGACCATCTGATGCAAATTAGTTGTCCAAACACGTGGCAGCTGCTACAAGTATTAGAAGAAAGAGTACATTTTAGCGAATTGTTTCTGAGATACAAAAATTACGCATGGAATTCAACTTGAACTAGCACAGGAATAAGTTATACAAAAATGAATGTATTATAAATGGATGCATGGAGTAATGATCTGTCGTGCCTATTTTGAAATGAGTTGTCCAAAGAATCATGGCAGCTTTATGCTTATTTGAGTACGGTATATTCCATCATTAACTCCTACTTCAAAGGGTATATCGAAATATTTGTTTAATTGAAAAGAGGAAAGTTACTATTCTTAGTATTATAAAATATTTATTTAAATCAAATTACAGTTTATTACAGTAATTTCTGTGGCGATTGCACTTACAGAGTTTTCTTCAGGAAACATAATTTTTATTTATCTGATTAAATCCGTACAAGCAGACGTCAAACCTCATATTCTCATCGTATAACGTCTTAATTCGCGCACTATTTGTATTTTCAAAAAATTTATTTAAGTAGCTACTTAAAAACGTAGAAAAAAGAGGATTCAGATTATTAACTAATTATAAAATATACACTTTAAATTTATTTACGAAATTAAATCTGGATGGTGAAGAAATTGAACATACAGATTCTTCTTTTCTGAGTTTCCGAATAGAACCAAGAAACTAGGTTGATATTTGATAAAGAATCATTTTCACTTAATTTTGTTCCATAAATAACCAACAGCTTATCTAATGCATTCAAAAAGAGACATTTTTTGGAGAACATGTTCCTTTTAACTCCTCGCAGTTCACTTTTAACGTCCTTCCCTATGCAGTAAGTAACCAAATTTGGGACATAAGGATATAGGCCCGTTTTGTGTATACTACGCCAGGCGCTTTAGGCCAGCCTATAGTACTGACATGCAAGGTGGGTCGGCCCACGAATTCTGCACTCTCCTCAGGGGGTCATATTTCTGTTCGTCGTCATCACCGATCGTAATCAAATGATGCAAAATCCCTTTTGAATTTCACCCCTATCGGGATTCGTACCCGGTACAAGTCATTCAAAAATTATTGAAGAAAATTCGTTTCGTCTTATTTAAATAACTACTTCGCCACAACCCACAAATATTTAAAATCTCTATTTTTATGTTTGTCCTTCAAATTTTGGTTTTAACCACTTTCAAAAATTTAATTTAATTCGAATAATTTTCTATATCTATAGATAAACTTACCCTAGAACATTCAAGAGAGGGCAAATTTTAGAATCCCATTTCGATCGTACAAATCGAATTTCATCCTAATCAATTTAGCGATAGCCAAGTCAATTCCTAACTGGTTATATTCCAGAACTTCATCCAAAAATAATTTTAGAATCCTATTTCTATCGTACGTGCTGAATATCATCATATTCGGTTAAGAAATAACCAAGTTCCATCCTTACGTGCTAAATTCCATCACTTCATCTAGCATTTTTTTAGAATCCCACATTTATTCAATTTAAGCAAATATAATAAATCCCTGCTTTTGCACAACAAATACCCATAATGCAATTATTAAGATAATTCCGTTTTATTTTCATTTAAAATATACAAGGTTTAATTGTACCTATCCAGCCGAAATATATTTTTTTATTTATTTATTTTTTTATATTTTATTTTAAATAAAGTATAAAACCAAACTGAAATTAAATTTAGGGCAACAACCAGTTTTTCTATTAATTGTTTTAAACGATTCAACATCGAATATAAAATTAGTAGCGTAATGGATTTAGTACAGGTGGAAGATACTTGTGAAATATTAAAAACCACAAAAAATCGTGAAATGGTTAAAATTAGAAATTATATTTTTCATAAGCATAAGGCTAGAGAGGAAAAATTTTACTGGGAATGTGTCAAAAGGTACCGTATTAAAAATGACATCGAGAACCCCGATTATTGCAATGCAAGAGCCGTTACAATATTAATAAACGGCGTCCACCGTCTACAGTCGGTTAGCGAGCATAACCATTCATGCAACCCAAGTAATGCAAATGTAGCAATCGCCATTTCTAATATAAAAGCGCAAGCCTTACTTACAACTAATAAACCAGCACAACTTATACAAAGTAGTTTGGTCGGACTAACATCCATTTCATAGGCACAAATGCCAACCAAAGAGGCATTGCGTAAAACAATAAAACGTGTTAGACGACAAAATACCCCTACCGAACCAGTGCCTTTAGAAATTTGAAATATTGCAGAAGAATTAAGAAAGACTTTAGATGGCCGTCCATTTCTTTTAAGAGAAGTTGATATTGGAGCAGGAAAAATATTAATATTTACTACTCTAACTAATTTTAAATATCTTTCAGATGCGTCCTATTGGATTATGGATGGAACATTTAAAACTGCGCCGCAAATATTTATGCAGCTTTATTCAATCCATGCTCCAGTAGGTGGTTCCGAAAATGAAAGATTACTTCCTTATTCTGATGAGCAGTAAGTCCGAAATTTGTTACCAAAGGGCATTTGAAGAAATATCGGAAATAGCACAAGAATTCTAACTTGTTTTGAGTCCAACTTTCATTATTACTAATTATGAAAAGGCAGCCAGGAATGCAGCAGCAGGTGAGTTTATACCCGAAATACCCGAAGCATGGAATGATCTTTAAAATATTATTCCACAAGAAGCCAATGGAGTTGTCGAATGGTTCGATCAAACTTACGTGTTAGGGAGAACACGACGGACTGCCAGACAAGACCTTCAAACTCGCATGTCACCACTTTTCCTGCCTGAGATACGGTCAGTTTTTGATAACCAGGCAAATAATATTCACAACTCAAAATAGAGTGGAAGACTGGCATCGCAGATGGCAGGTTTTAGTTGGCTCTAATCATCCGGGTTTCTTCTGCTTTATACGAACTTTGCAAAAGGAACAAAAAGTTACTGAAGGGCAATTTGAAGCGATAACTAAAGGTGAAAGAAAACCACAACAAAAAAGAAAATACAGGGATCTTGAACAAAGGTTATCTCTAATAATTCAAGATAGACCGAATCGAACCCTTTTAAATTTTATTAGACGAATTGCTCATAACATAACCCTCTAATTTAACAATTATTTTAGCTTCTGTAACTAATAAATTAAAATTACATTTTATGAAATTATTTGATTAACTTAAATTCGCTTGGATTTCGAATTTTGTGATTAAAAATAAAAAAATAAAAAAATATTAAAAAAAAAAAATACAAAATAAATTTAAAAAAACAAACATGGAACTATCTTCCCAACAAGTCCACGTCGTTGGTTCCGGGTAACGCTAAGATTGGGAAATGAAACCGTATATACAAAAAATCGAAACAGGGGTTTTAAAATTCTTTGTATCTGATATTTTTAAACCGAAGCGACCATTAGTACTATTTGCCGCATTTGGTTTCCGAGCATAGGGTTATATCGGCAAAGCGTAGGGAATTTTTTACAACAATTATTCTGCGTTCATTCTGCCTTTCTTGTACTATGCAGCAACGGTCTTGGGCGTGGTTGGTTTCTTTCTTGGGATGATTTTCCCATCTTACTCTTCTTTCAATTTCTGCACTCTCTCAGCCTTGATTGTTTGTGTCAACTTGTTTCAGGTTCTTTTTAATTAACTTTCCCACGACCTAGAGAGCTGAATTTTTGTGCTCAGATTAGTGGAACATTTTAATCTATCTTATTTTGATAATCCTCCATCCGAGTTTAGAGAATTTTAACATCTAACCTTTTCAGCTTGATCAATTAATTTGTATAATATTTTCAAAATCTCAAAAAGAAAATTAATGCTCAGGTCGATGTATAAATAAAAGTTTCACTTCTTATTTAAGTTATGGATTGAACTCACTTTTCGCTTTTGTTCAGTAGATTCCTCCGCGCTCAATTGATACTTCACTATCCATACCGGATGAGAAAACATAAAACTATATAACTAAATTGGCTGCCTGCTTTCGGTTAGGGGATGAATAGCTTTGTTTGCCCGATGGCTTTTTAAATCGTTAGCAAATCAAGTTCAAATGTTAAAAGTGATTTTATTGTAGCACTGTTTGTTTCCCTCTTGGGCTTTCTCTGATATCTCTTGTAATCCTTAGCTGGTTTGGTTATTCTTGAAACCTTCTTTTTTGCTTTTCATTTTGTTCTCTCAATTTTTGATTGGCGAGATAGTTTAAAAGTTTACAAATGTCTACATATTTACTTTTGAAAGATGAGAGGTCTTGAGTTCTCTCTCTCCCTCTACCATGTCTTGTAATTCGCAGCAGTGGTTTTGGGTATATTTGTTTCGTCTTGGGATGCCATTTGGGCCTGTTGTGCTCTTCCTCACTTTTGAGTTATCTAAAGGTTAAAATTCCGAAGCAACTTAAAAATTAAAAACAAATTTCATCTTTTGTTATTACAGTTGATGGCCCAATTTACCATATGTCATTTTTTACTTTTATTCACTAGAATTAAAACGAGTTTTCAAGAAGCATTTTGTCTGATCCGATTGGCCGCTCGTACACTTGGATACTCTAATTAGCCTTCTTTGTCCCCAATTTTGTAAATTTTGCGTTACAGTCTCTTTATTTGAAAAAGATATAAGCGATTAGTCTACAACATTTTTTATACATCTTTTCTGGGCAATTGGCATTCATAGAAATCAAATACAAAAACTTCGTTCAACGTCTAAATCTAGAAACCTGACAAAATGGTGTCCATCTCAAAATCGCGTTTTGGTAATGTGGTCGTGTCGGCCATCTGTCCTGACGGCGATGTGGTTGTGTCGGCTATGTGTCCTGCACGCGATGTGGTTTGTCGTCGGCCATTTGTCTTAACGGCGATGTAGTTGTCGACCATCTTTCCTGTCGGCGATGTGGTTGTGTCAACCATCTGTCCTGTCGGCGATATGGTTGTGTCGGCCATCTGTTTTGCACGCGATGTGGTTTTGTCAGCCATCTGCCTTGTCGGCGATGTAGTTGTCGGCCATCTGTCCTATCGGCGATGTGGTTGTGTCGGCCATCTATCCTGTCGGCGATGTGGGTGGTTTTGTCGGCCATCTGTCTGGTCGGCGATGTAGTTGTCGGCCATCTGTCCTGTCGGCGATGTGGTTGTGTCGGCCATCTGTCTTGTCTGCGATGTGGTTGTGCCGGCCATCTGTCTTGTCGGCGATGTGGTTGTGTCGGCCATCTGTCTTGTCGGCGATGTGGTGTGTCGGCCATCTGTCTTGTCGGCGAAGTGGTTGTGTCGGCCATCTGTCTTGTCGGTGATGTAGTTGTCGGCGATGTGGCCGGTCGGCGAAATGGTTGTCGGCCATGTGACCCACACCCGCAAGCTAACTACTAATCGGCCTTCGTTATTGCGTGACGTGTGTTGGTTGAAGTGGTTTTTACAAAATATTTCTTCATCCGACAGGATTGGTCTTGGCTGGACCCCTTCGAGCTCCCAGAACTGTTTTAAGGTTTTATCGATATTAATTGAACTTTCGTCTTTCATCATGGCGGTCATTGAAGTGATTAGGATGGACTTGACTGAGCTGGTGATGCCACTAAATTGAAACCTTTGACGCTGATTTTATTCTGCAATAAAATATTGAAGAAATGGTCTACACCGATTAAGACATCAATTTCTCCCTCTTTATCATATAACGGATCAGCCAATTGAATATTCACCAACGATTTTATTATATTAGAGACTACTGGTAACGACACTCTTGAGAATGCAACTTTTGATAAAATAAGAGCATCAATGATTAGCGTTTCTTTGTGTTTAGGTTTTACAACAATTTTGACGCTTCCTTTGCTAATACCAGCTTGAGATTGGCCAAGTCCTGTTAATATGATATGAGAGTTGAATCTTTTTAATTGAAGTCTTTGCACACATTTTTCACTTACAAAGCTGGCTTGTGAGCAAGAATCTAAAAGCGCCCGACATACATAATTGCATGTTACCGTTACCATCTTGCACGTGAATTAGGGCTGTTGGATAAACATCTGGAGTTATTTGATTGGATGCGTTTTTGAATATAGTTGCATTAGCGTTCGATACAGAATTTGGCGCTTTGTCGTTTTCACTGGACTGAATGGTTTGAGTATTAGCACTTATACTACTTTGTAAGCTGGTGCCAACTTGATAATCGTGCAATAACGTGTGATGTCGCCTATCGTGTTTCAAACAATCCCTTTCAGATTGGCATTGAGATATTGTTTGTTTAATGCTGAGGCAATTATAGCATCTACCACTAGTTTCCATGTAGTCAGAACGCTTGTGAATGTCCATATTTTGGAATAATGAGCATTAAGGTAAGGAGAGTCCGAATTGGTTACACATGGCGCATTTGAACCTGTATCGCTAACCTTTGGTGGCATCTGGATTAGACGATCTCGGTTTAGATTTGCTGGATTCGGTTGCCATATTTCCTTCAATTTGCGCATTGGACTCGCCAGTGATGACATGGCTTCTAATTTCCGGTTTGGAATAGGTTTTTTTCGGTGGGATGACTAATGTCTCAAGTGTGTCTACGCGCCTTCCTAGGAATCTTAGGAGTTCTGACAGTTCCGGGTTAATCATACTAGCTGAATATTTAGCCCACATTGCCTTTGACCTGTCGTCCAACTTTTGCATCAACAGATAAATCAGCCATGGGTCTCTAGTTTCCGCTACCTCACCAGGGGCTTTTAGACTGCGAACCACTTCATCTGAGGTATCCATAAGACGTTTGATGATGGATGTATGGACGGCTGTTCCACGAAAGTGCGTATAAATGTGTTGATGATTTGCTTCTTGCGTTCGTATCTTTCCTTCAGCTTGTTTAGTGCTCCGATATAGTTCCCCTCTGTTGTGGCGATGTGTCGTAATAGAACGGCTGCCTCCCCCCGAAGAAGTCCTTTCAGATACTGGAACTTTTAGCTTGACTTTAGCTTGACTTGGGGGTGCTCACCTTGTTGAGTAGCGTTGTTGGATAAATCGAGATGCATAGCCCAGTGATTGATGGTTTTGGATCGAATCCAATTATTGAATGCAGCTGTGGCAATTTAGTAGTTTTCTACGTATGTGAAATCACCCTCTTATCTGGATTGATGGAGAATATTCGGAGGTCTAAATCGGTGAATTCTTGCATTAATTTTTCGACGCGTTGCAAGCGCGTTGTTAATTCATTTATATCCATATTGGAATGATCTTCTCGTGCGTATTTCACCAGGTTAGTTAACTTCGCATTGTTTGTGCTTTTCTGTTTTTTCAGGGCTGCGAGCCGTAATTCCGGCATGTTGCTGTTCCTTATGAATTTTTACGATAAGCGATCACTTAACAAATTTGTTGTGATAACTGAAACCGACCGTTTCAAATTGAATTGTAACACGAAAGCTCTATCGACTTGATCACACGCCCTTTTCGATATGAATTGAGACAAATGTTTCTTTCGACAATTCACATAACACTTTTGCTTTTCAATTTGCATTTAAACACAAAGGCCCATGAATTTAAACACAATGTTCTTTTGACTTTACGCACGTTTTGATTAGAACTCACAAATTTTCGACGATGAATGAAACCGTCCGCTTAGATATGAAATGGACACGAAAGTTCTTTCGCCTGATCACCCAAAGTTTAATAATGACTGAAACCATCCGTTTCGATTTGAATTTAAACACAAAGTTCCATAAATTTAAATACTATGTCACACAAACTATTATTATAGTAACAAACTTGATATTAAACTGAACACAAAATATTCGTCTCAACGAAAAGTTTGACTTGTACAAAGTTTGGACTTGAACAAACACGTGGTTTCAATATAAAAAAAAGCGAACGAGAATGTTCTTCCAACGCGCACGATTCGAAAGTCTCGATTTTCACCAGAAACCAGAAGTTTATATAAACTAAATAACTTTTATTCGGGCCCTTATTTAGTCAAAATTATCAAGCTTATTAATGCGGGTACGTTTTAACAAGAAAAAAAAATAAATGTCTTACTCAAATTTTTGCTTTCGCCACGTTTTCCAAGTTTAAAGATGGCTGCGAATTCTTGTGTACCAGTAATCCGGCTCGAACGACCATGTATGGACGATAAAATGATTAACTTTGCATCTCTTTTAAATCGCCTTTCCATCGCCAGTAACCTAAATACTGCTTGCTGGTATGTGGATCCTAGTGTTATTGGCTTCTCCTTGAATGTAAGCTTAGTGATGAATCTTCCATCTTGTGCCCGTTTTGTAGTCGCCTTGAACCAATTGTTACAATGTTCCTCCTGCTTAGTCATCAGGATCGTTCCTGGTACCTCTTCAATTGCCCAAAACCTTTGCAGTGTGGTATCAATGTCGACGATGGTTGCGAAAGAGTGCGTTGTTAATGGTTTATCTGCGTGGTGCGTACCTCCTATGATCCAGCCTAGCTTGGTGTTCTGAGCTCTTAAGTTAGTATCGGCTAGTTTTATATTCCCATCTTTTAGTAGCTCAAAAACGATGTCTGCGCCAAGTAAAATATCGATATTATCGGGATTCTGAAAGTTCGGATCAGCCAAATTGATATTCGATAGGTTGCTTAAGCAGGCTAAGTCAACTTCAAATCCCGGGAGCGAAGAACTAATTTTCCGGACGATGATCGCATCTATCGATGTAATTTCGATGGAATTAAATCTTGAAGTTAGTCGCAAAGATGTAATTCCCCTAGATCTTTCGCTGCTTATTTCTCCAATTCCCGCGATTAGGCTTCTTTAATTCTTCCTTGGCAACCCTAATTTCTGCATCAGTGACTCAGTAATAAAAGACGCTTGTTATGCCGTATCCACCAATGCACGACATGATCTTGGGATGCCTAAGTTATCGAATACAATAATTACTGCAATGGATAGCACTGTCTGCATACTTGTTTTTAACGAAATTGTAACATCTTCATGACTACGGTTACGGGTATGATGATTAAGCGTCGTGTCTTCATTGTTGGTGTCTGGATCTTCCGTTGTAGTGACTACTACTTTCGATTGCGTATCCACATCTAGAAGAGTGTGATGCTTGTAAGAGCATTGACGGCATCTGCCTCGGATTCTACATACGGAAACCGTATGCCCCGGATTGAGGCAATTGAAGCACCGCTTGCTGATGCCTATTAGATGTCTCCTCTCTTCAATTGACTGCTCTCTGAATCTCGCACAATCTATCAATCGATGTTGCTCCTTGTTGCATGCTATGCATTTGACTTCAATGGTAGTGGTGGTAAAACTATTTCTCGACTTACCTGGTGCAATTGGTTTTGACTGCCGACTGGAATGTGCTTTAACCGACTCGAGTGCATCAGTTCGTTTCACCAAAAAATCGAAAAAGTCGTTAATTACTGAAAATTCGTTTTCAGTGTTCTCTTGGGCCCATAAACTTTGTATCTCATCATCCAACTTCTGCAACAGAAGGTATATGATCCAAGGATCTCTAGCTTCGGCTTGCTCACCCAAGGGTTTTAAACCACGGACTACTTCATCCGACGTATCCAGTTACTTTCTAACATTTGAAGCGCTGGCTGACGTTTGGTTGATCAATAAAATGGCGTATGAAAGTGTTAACGGTATGGCGTTTGCGATCGTACCGTTGCTTGAGTTTTTTCAATGCTTCGATGTAATTGGACTCGGTAACTTTAAAATGTTTGACCAGCGAAAATGCATCACCTCTAAGTAGACCCATCAGATACTGGAATTTTTGCACTGGTGTAAGGTTTTCTCTGCTATGTATACTATAATGGAATAAATCGAAGAAACTCTGCCATTCTGTATAATCGCCCGTTGTTACCACTTGAAATCTCACTAATGCCGCGAATCCTGATCCATTCGTTTAACTTGACCACAATTAGGTTATAATCTTCTTCTGCTTCATCCATTTTCGACTTAATCTCACTATTTATTGCAAACATCCATGCTTCTACCGCTTTAATATTGTCCAAAAGTCGCAATTCTTCTACGGATACATCCGAATTATATTTAATAGCAATTGTAAAATTAAAGAGTTTCGTCAAAATTCCTTTCAATACTGAGCGTCGCCGTTTTAAACCTTTTAAATCGCCCATTTTGCTTTCCACAGCACTAATTCACAATATATTTTTCTTTCACAGATCACTTTACTATTTATTCGTAAAATAAAAATTTACTTATCTGTAATCCGGCTCAAAGGACTAATGAAATCGCCCGTTGTTGGTGTTGTTAAAAGATTTTCAGAAACAACGCAATTTTTTTCCAATGTAATGGCTCAGCAATATAGTGGATGAATTTGCAAAGTTGTCTCGATTTAACCAATTGCTGATGATTGATTTTTACGATGAAATATTTGTAGATTCGGCAACCGGATGATAAAGCAGTGTTGTGCAATTACGCGTAAAAAATAATTTTTTACATACATTACGTAAAAAATTGTATAATACGGTAAAAATTCTAATTAATGTAAAATATTGTAATAAATGTAAAAAATATTAAAAGTGATGCCATCTAAAAGAATTAAGAAATACTAGTACCACTCACATAATCAAACCTCTCTAAAAATTTTCAATCGATTTTAACGAAAATTATAATCAAAATAAAATAACATTGCAAAATTTATAATTTCTTAAAAGAAATATGCACATAAAATCATTGATTAATGATTTGATTAGTTAATCATGCCTTACCAGATAATAATTTTTGTTGTAGGTAGGTATATATTCACACTAGAATTTATCGCAATGCCATCTGTGGTTAGTTTTAGCAAATAAATCAAAAAATATTTTTAAGAGTGCAATTGCTGTTTACTAAACCCGCCGCAATTTTTGTGAATATTGACAGAAATTCGCCCGCTTCTTCTCAAAAGTATTTCGGATAATGAAAATTATTTCACAGAAATACGGGCATTATATTATGTTGGCCGCATGACATAACGATCTTGTGCAATTGTACGATTGCAATTGATTCGTGCATTTTTGCTTGATTTAACCGGATACATGATTTCCTAGAATCATTAAACTGCATAAAATAAATAATCATTATTACTGACACTCTGACAGTGACAGTAAATAAGAAACGATGTAGCAGTGATAATATGGATGGAAGTGATTGTGATTGGAATTGGAATTACCTATTGTACATGAATAAAAATATTGTGCGACAATATATTTGTGGGCCAATATAAACTTGCAGACTAAATTTCACTTCAATCGGTTAAGAAACACGGAAAGTTGTAGAAGAAACGTTTATTTTCTCATACTAAACACTACGGGAATATATAGACAGCCGTATAATCGGAACGGGATACGTTATAATATTGAAATTCGGTACACGCTATTTGTGGGGCAATATAAACTTGCATACTAAATTTCACTTCAATCGGTTAAGAAACACGGGAAGTTGTAGAAGAAACGTTTATTTTCTCATACTAAACACTACGGGAATATATAGACAGCCGTATAATCGGAACGGGATACGTTATATTATTGAAATTTAGTATGCGCTATTTGTGGGCCAATATAAACTTGCAGACTAAATTTCACTTCAATCGGTTTAGAAACACGGGCAGTTGTAGAAGAAACGTTTATTTTCTCATACTAAACACTACGGGAATTTATAGCCAGCCGTATAATCGGAACGGGATAAGTTATATTATTGAAATTTAGTATGCGCTATTTGTGGGCCAATATAAACTTGCAGACTAAATTTCACTTCAATCGGTTTAGAAACACGGGCAGTTGTAGAAGAAACGTTTATTTTCTCATACTAAACACTACGGGAATTTATAGCCAGCCGTATAATCGGAACGGGATACGTTATAATATTGAAATTTGGTACACGCTATTTGTGGGCCAATATAAACTTGCATACTAAATTTCACTTCAATCGGTTAAGAAACACGGGAAGTTGTAAAAGAAACGTTTGTTTTCTCTTACTAAACACTACGGGAATATAGCCAGCCGTATAATCGGAACGGGATACCTTATAATATAGAAATTCGGTACACGCTATTTGTGACCGAATTGATTTGTACGATTGCTTTCAAAGAACCGTACCAAAAACCAACTGGTTACCACAGTTATGATTGCATTTCGCTGCCCCTGCCATGATATTATTGTAACAAAGTTGAGCCTTGATAAAGAATGATGCGTGATCCAATTAAATTACTTATCGTTTTCGAGAACGTAGCTGTTAGAATACCAATTGCAAAATGGTGGCCATATATTTATAAGCATTAGGAATCGATTACTTCTGACAAGCTCGCTTGGACTTGGAGTAGTTGCCGTTATTAATACCAACTGTGAATGCTATAGATTAGATAGTTTTCATATTTTACAAAATAAATTTTTTTGACAATCTAACATAATTGCGGTGGTGAAAGTTAAAAGTAAAATATACACAGTCAAATTTTATAAATCAAATAGTATGGTACCTACGTATGAGATGGCGCAGAATAAATTATAATTATTTGAACCATGTATGTAAATAGAGAAATTATTTTTTTAAGGTCAGCATATTTTAAACATTTTATTTAAAACACATAGTACAATCTACATTCAAATTAATTTCAATAGATAGAGCTGTGAAATGGTTGTAATATCGACATAAAATTTTTTAATTCTGCTCTTTTCATTTAAATGTCACATTTCGCACAGATGTCGCTAATTATTTACAATTTTTTACTTTGTAACGTAAAAAATTTCAGGTAAAAAATACAATTATTTACACGTAAATAATAGTGTAAATTACGCAATGTAATTTACGTGCACAACACTGTGATAAAGTAAGGTAGCTTATTTAGCCTTACTGGATATTTTACAACGATAATTGCAGGATGGTTCGCTATTGCTAGATATTTCACGGATTTTATACTCAATAAAAACTGATATTGCTTGTTGAGATTTTTAACAAGTAATGAAAAAAGTATGTTTACAAAAATGGTGGTTCCTTTCCTTTACAATATTTAGGAAAGAGACAAATATAATATTTCAATACTCCATCGTAATGTTATATGGTATCATGCAAATTAACACCTGACAACACCATCGTACTTGCTATAAATTGGCTATCTATTACAATCCTTCTATGTAATTTAACTCACTTAAGTATTATAATTCTACCTTGTTGGCGTTTGTTTACTACTAAACGTTAGTGGATGGTGTTATGCAGAATTTCTGTAAGTGTTATCAAAATCCACATTGTGTAAGAAAATGTAGCTAGATGATTTGTTATTAGAATGATTTAATTACAAGTGATGCAAATCATCTAAATTTTCTATACAATATTGTATGAAGTGTAATATTTGAAAACCTTTTATATAATTCAAGATACAACAACAGTGGAATTTAATTTAGGAACAATATTAATAAGATAAGTATTTTTAATGATATTTTCTTAACTTAAATCTAATATTATTCTATTTATTTTTAGGTGACTGGACTGGTGTCAATGGATTTAACCACTGGGTATTTTATAAATTTCCATTGGAACTCTAGTTACGTTAGAAAAAGTTTTGTAATAAAAAAAAATAAAATTTTGTCAAATTATAGTAAAAATTGTACCGGTGTGAAGTTTTTAACACTTTTTTATAACACATTTTACGCAAGTGTACCTACATTTGTTTGACAGTGTAATACAAGTTATTAAACAAAATGTTTAACCCTTCTGTTAACACATTTTTTAGCACATTTCACGAAAGTGTACAATTGTTTGATAGTGCAATTGAAGAAAAAATTATTATATGAGAAACAAGATCCTACCATAAGCCAAATAACCAAATCATTAGAAAATCATTTCAAATATGAAAACCATGATTCTACACTTTGCTAAATAACACAAATCTCAGAGATTGGCTCGCATAGGCACCATACAGGATAGGTACATTAGGCTTTCCAAATCTGTATGTGTTATTCCATAATTTAGGGTTGAGCTATTATGACATTACCGAAATTCGAACATTATCGAAAATTTGAACACGTACGAATGATAATGTGACCACGATTTGTCAGATAGCTCCAGAGTTGCCATTCCAGTATGGGTGACACTGACTGGTATTGCCAATTCCTTCTTTACTATACGCAAACCACTCCGCCACGTTAAGGCTGTGATCTTGGAGGGACTGGCTCTTACAGAAACCGTATACGATTCGAAAGATGTTTATGAAAGTACTATTTTAGTACTACAGTTTACTATATCGCTGGTAAGTTATTAGCAGTATATCGACAGGCTGTTAATAATCAATATTTACTGATTAGTAATGAGAGCCACCTGATTTTATTTATTTATTATTTGGAGTAAATCAATATGGCCGGATTTATCTTTTTTGCCGAATTTACTTCCATTGAAAATTGCAGCATATCATCATGCAGTTCCCACGTATTATTAAATCGCTTGATGCATGAACGAAAGTAGCCAGGCATATTTTTTTACATTCAGCTGTTCAAAATGTATTATTCCTTTTAATTGAAATTTATCAGTTAATAAGGTAACTTGTTGACTAATATCCCTTATTTTAATGTTATAAATTATTATTTAATTATTAATTATTATTTGTTTTTTTTTAATTATTATTTGGTTTGACATCGACAATAACAATATCGTAATTTGAAAATAATGTTTCATTCTACATCCTTGGCATATCGGGCAATTTGAGCTCTCGAAATTTATTGAGTTTGCAAATTAGTGAGTGACAACTGATTGAATTGAAAAACATTTTCAAGGGGCAAATAAAATGTTGGCCTTAAATTAGGTGTAGGATTACATTTAAAGCAGTTTCTTGTTTCGGTTAATGGAGATGTAAGTACTTGTTCTAAAATAAATGATATTGGATTTGCAGCATCTAAATTTATAGCTTTCGTTGTCGTTATAAGTTCTGAACTATTTTTGTAAATATTTACCAATAATCTAGACCGTTCTTTATAAATTAATGAAACGTCATTGTAATTTATATTCGCAAGATCACATAAAAACTTAAAAAACGGATTACTTGATGAATGAAACAGACCTTTAAAATACTCGGAATCGGAGATTAAAGAAAGGAAAATTTGTGCTGTGGCGTCGAAAGCACACGTATTAATTATTTTGATAAATTTATTATTTTCTTCTACCAAAGAATATCCATTTTGTAAGATATTGCAGCTATTCTCTTCTTTAGGGTCTGATATTAATGGACTTAAACTTGGGTTTCTTCTTTCATTTGGAGTAAATGAGTTAAAACTCGTTTTCCAAAATGTTTGGGTAAATTCTGCATTTTAATTTATTTATTCGACATTTCTTCGTGTATACCACTGTCGGGGTCATCAGGATTAGGATTGGCAATCACTTTTCTTTTTAATAATTTAGGTTCATTTGGTTCCGATAACCGTATTATTTTTTCCAATTTTGCGGTTTTATCTCTTAATATACTTACAAGTCTACCAAGTGGTAGGCTTTCATGCTTTGTGTAGTGGTTTTTCACTATTGAAAACCAACTCTCTACGCTTGCATTTGATAGTCGTCCAGAGATTTCCAATTTTGTTGCATAACAAATTCCCCAAAACGGTAAATATGCCATATAGCGTTTTATCGTGAATTGCAAAAAATCTTCATTGTAGAATTTGTTTACTTCCTTATCGGTTTGTATTTTATCATCTGCGATTTTTTGTTTTACTGCCTCAAAGATTATGTTAAATCGATTATAATAGGGACTACTACTATATATAGGTTTATTAAAAAATGAACTTCTTTGAGGTTGTCTCCATTCTGCAGAATCTGAAGGAGTTATGTTTAAATTCTCACTCGAACCGTATAATTCTTTACTCAATTGCTTTATTTTTCTAATTGATTCATTATACACTGAAAATTTAGAACATAAAATAAAACAGAAATGTTCAAAAATCATATCGATTTTTTCTAAACTTTCGCTGTTAAGGATCATACAAAAAATGTCTAACATCAAATTTTTTGTATCTTGAGTAGCCTTGGGAAACTTTTCTTTAATTTGACTTGAAATTATATTAACAAAATGGCTGCAACATATGAAGGTTCCTATTTTATTTGTTGGTGGATTTTTATTTAATGTTAATACGTCATATGTAAAACATAAATATTCCGAAACATTCATTGAGTTAAAGCTTTGCAATATTGAATTTATAAGAGCCCAAGACCAATCGGCTACGAAATATTTTAGAACATAAGACTTAGGCATTTTTCTTTGTAAATCTACCAAAAATGCTTTTATTGTGTCTGTGTCATGACTCGACGAAATCAATTATCCTATAGGGATTAATTGTGAATTTACATTTATTACGCAGGAAAAATACAAAATACGTTTGAAACTATGATAAGGGTGGCACGTGGGGTGTTTCACTACTTTACCAGTAGCATCAAAATATATTGCATTAACATCATATTTGCTTAGTAGTTTTAATGTTGATTCTCTAAAACTTATTATAATAATTATTTTTTTTTGGCTCTACCATTGACATTTGACATACGTCAATTTTATCACAGTCACGAACTAAATCGTTACTTTTAAGTAACTCAGATTTAATTTTTCTGATAGTTGTGGAGGGAAAAAACGATTGCGTATTTCCTTTTTTAAACAGCTCTATGGTAGTTTCACCGGCCAAATCGAGAGCGATGTTATGACGAAGAAATTCCTTCCAATCGTTTTTTTAATAGATCGCGTCTAGTTCCTCTCACTTGTCTTTATGTTTTGTCCCCACTATGTGTGATGCAAACCTCACCATTTACGAATATTTCTAATATAGATTGTTTTTTTATTATAAATTTATATTTTGTTTCGGGAATCTTTTTGCAGTGGCCATAAATTGTAATATACTTTTCATTTTTTTTTTCAATTTCCGAATCGTTTGGTAGGAAATTATGCACGGATTGCCAATTTCTAATAGACATCTGTCAATGTTATTACGAATTTCCTCACGGCTTTTATTGTCATTGTTGTCACTGAAATAACCTTTGAATTTAGTACTATTTACAAGTCTAAATGTTTGTTCTTTTGGGCAAGGTTTTAAAGTTTGACGTTTTTCTTGTGTTGCACAATTAACATTTGAATCTTCAAAATTTGAATTTCCATCGACAACTACTTCATAATCCTCATGAGTTAAATCACTATTTAATTCATTAGTGAAATGTGTATTAAAACCATCAACAGAATCATGGTCGAAATATTCGACAGTATTTTGATTCAATTCAAGGTATATTTCATGCGAAGTGCCTAGATGTTCATTTAGAATATTAATATTTTCCAATTTTTGATTCACATTGTGAATTGTGTCTTGCTCGGTATTGGTCATTCAATCAATAATTAAATGTTTATTTCTCTTAATGAAATTAACTATGTTACTTCTATTATTCTTATTACTTTTAATTTTTAATTCGCGACATAGACTAACTACCAATTGACATGATGCACATTTCGTTATTTCCAGGTCTTTGATGTTAGTTATATTTACACTAAGTTTAAATAAAGCTGGAACCAAATTTGTTAAATTAACGGAATTCCGCTTGGACGTATAATTATATTTTTCCTGCGGCATTTTTAAAATAAAATACCAAGAGGAATAGTGTAACAAACAAATTGAATCGTTTTTATAAATAGAAAGTCCAAATGAAAGCCGAGGTAAAATTTAAAAATCAATACAATCAAAATCTGTTTTAAAGGAAGTTCACAGAAAAAGCAAGGGTAGATAGTTTTTAAAAAAACTTTTGAAGTTGATAAAAAAAACACAATACTCTAAAACTCAAAAAACACAATACGACGTTAACAGCTCAAAATCTGAAAAAGTATTAAAACATAAGTTGTTGTTGAACAAATGAATTTATTTGGGCAGACAAAAATTTTTTTTTTACACATGATATACATATATGTTATTTTTGGATTCTTAACCTAATTATAAACTATACAGTTTTTAAAAATTAATACCTTTGTGATTTTGAATTTATTTATATCATTGGAATAAGAAAAACGAATATTTGGCGGTTTACATTAAAAGTTTCATTAGCTTTTTTAATATTGTACGATGGTTACTTAAAGCTAACCTTAACTTATAACTTGCAGCATTTGGAACCCAGCCCCAGGTGCAATTTATTACCATTTTCCCCCTTCATTAACCTAAAACTTGGTGGTTTGGCGACTATTGGAGGGAGGGGACCAAAGTTGAGTAGATTAATCTACCAGCTCCGTAACCTTCCAGTAGGGTGCGCATCACGTGAGCTGTTCTGGTCTTGTCATTAGGCAGCTGCGTGATGGGTACAATTGTGTAAGGGGTAACCTGTTCACAATTCGCAAGTGTACGTACTGCCTCCTCGTGGCAACCACTGGTAACTAAGGCCACTTGGCACATTTTTGGCCATTTGGCACAGGCTAAAGTACGGCGCTAAAGGAGAAACCCTTGACAAAAAACCCTAATCTAAGGTGGAACAGCATATGCCGAAAGATGAATGGCTGATAGGTTAATAAGCCCAAAATATGCGGACTCTGGATGCCAGGCACCCTCCGGTTTTATTTGGCCTTCCTGTAGTAAAGCTGGGTGACCTACAGGTGATTTGCAATTCCCAGCAACTCGTAAGAGTAAAATCAAACGGAATACGAGGCAGGAGTAGGAATATACGAGAGTGGGACAACCCTTTCGAGGTCCTTGAGCTCCAATGCTACCGTATTTCTAGCGGAACTACATGCTGTAGTAAACATCTAGGAGGGAGAGCAATAAGCCCAGATAGCATGTATCACGTACCGGGAGGCAGTATCGTCAGGTTCATTAAGAACCTGAATATTGACTGGACCAATAATTAAGCAGGAGCCAGCACAATAGATCTTTTAGGTCGCAGTGCGAATTGGCTGATCGCCCGCATGGCCCCCCCCCCAATAATAATAATAATAATAATAACCTAAAACTTCCGAATCATTTTATGTTTCGTCCGGAAAGAAACGGCTGATGGGTGTGTGTTACCGAGAGAGGATATAAACGGATTCTCTATGAAGGAGATGGTTGAATAAAATTTGCTTGTGAGTTTATTTATGAAACGGTGTATGGTTGGGGTGTTTGCTATTTCATGAAGAACAAGGATTGGCGTGTTTAGGGGTAATGATAGAGAATATCTCAAGCATTTGTTCTGAACTCTTTGTATTTTTTCTATGGTTGTTGGGGCGTCATTTGCCCATAGTGCACATGCATAGGTAAGGATTGGTCTAATAGCTACTTTGTAAATGAGTAATTTGTTGGTAGGATGTAATTGGGATTGTGAGTGGAAAAGGGCGAGAAATGAGTAAATTGCTTTATTTGCTACTGCTGTTTTGGAGGTTATATGTTTTTGGAAGCTTAGGCGAGTATCTAGAGTACAACCCAGATACTTTCCACTATCCTTCCATGGGATTTGCAAATTATTAAGGGTAAGATGGTGGGAATTTGCCTTTTCACTTAGGTATTTGGAGTGTGTGAATAAAACGGCTTCGGTTTTGGAGGTATTTACTTTAATTTTCCACAGTTTAAAGAACTGTAAGATATCGGAGAGACAGGAGGTTAAACGTTTGGATAGTAAGTGGTTGCCTCCTTTGGTGATAGAGGTGTATATGGCTGTGTCGTCGGCATAGACTGCAACGTTGCACGAAGGCGGAGTGGGAAGGTCGTTAGTGAATAAATTGAAGAGGAGTGGACTAATTATTGAACCTGGAGGTACTCCTGACGGGATACCAAGAGCCTCTGACAGTTCTCCCAGGATACTGACATTAAACAGGCGGTTCTGAAGGTCGGATTTAATGATTTTTTGGATATGGTAGGGAAACCCTAGCTTACGGAGCTTATATAAACGCCCTGCATGCCAGACAGAGTCAAAGGCTTACTCGATGTCTAACATGACAAGTCCAGTGGACTTGTTCATGTTTGCCATCGTCGAAATATGTTCGCCCAGACTCTAGTTGGTGTTGGGCAGAGTGTCCTTCGCGGAAACCAAATTGATGGTTGTTAAGGATATTGTGGCTTTGTATAAAGGAGAGCATTCTACTGTGGATAGTTTTTTCAAGGATTTTACCAAGGATAGGAAGGAGACTAATAGGCCTGTAGCTTGAAGATTCAGTGCAAGGTTTATTTGTTTTTTTTATCGCTACTACCTTGGCGTGCTTCTATACGGTTGGAAAGTATGATAACCGTAAGCAGGCATTTAGAATGGCTAATAGGTACATGGCCGCTTTTTTAGGAAGGTTCTTAATTAGGATGGGTGGAATATTGTCGTGACCTGGAGATTGATTTTTTAATACGGAGGCTTTTGAGTATAAACCTAAGCTCTGGTGAACGGATGATTTAATCCGCATCGAGTTGCGTAATATCGGAATCGATCTGATCCAGAGCCGACTGCGCTTCATACTCAATATTTGGATCTGTAGGATATAAGGAGATATTAGCCGTGTTTTCCATGAGAACTGCACTAGAACTCGATAAACTTTAAATTCCTTTTATTCCATGTAAAACGAAAAAAAATAAATTCTTAAAGCGCGAATGTGTAGTTTATTTCATATAATTACATATTTTAAGTTTAAAAATTTCCCCCTACAGTAATTTCATCAATATTTTCTAATTTCTTGCTGACGTCATTACACGCAACTACACTCGATAAATTCATGGGTTTATCCAGTGTAACTAAAAAATAAGCTATAATTATCATTATTTATTGCTGTAACAACTTAAAATGTGTATTTATGTGAAATGCACTACACATTATCACTTTATGAATTTAATTTTTTTTCTGTTTACATAGAATAAAAGGAATTAAAAATTTATCGAGTTCTAGTGCAGTTCTCATGGAAAACACGACTATTGTGGGATTGGTGGAATTGCTGTGCAAGGAGATTACCTTTGTCACTATTGGTGTAGGCGGTTTTATCGTGCATTGTTATGGGTGGTAATTGGTTTTCTCGGGATTTCATTTGTTTGATCAACTTCCAGACCGAGGTTTGGTTTGGTTTTATATCTTGAAGTTTCTTTTTCCATGCATTATTAGTGATTTCGGTTATTTTGGATTTGATTTGTTTTGTTAGTTGGTTAATGGGATGACGAAGCGCACGATTTTGGATACGTGAGGCAATATTCCGTAGTTTATTGCGTTGCGAAACCAAATCTTTTACTTCTTGGGAGAACGGGTGTTTGGAGGTAAAGTTGTTGGAAGTTGGCGGCGAGGCTGAAATTACTGCTTTCTTGATGCAGTCAGTAATGGAGTGAATATTTGCATCTATGGGTTCAGGGGTGTTTAGGGTACTGGAGTGCCAAGTAATGGTTTTATCGATGAACACTCTATAAGAGTTCCAGTCGACTTTGCAAATACATGGTTTGGTAGGATTTAGTACAGGGGAGTCTCCTAACTCGAACAGAATAGGGTAGTGGTGTCACGACAAATCATTGATTGATTTGACATTCGTGATTTTGAAATAGTTTTTTGACAGGATTAAGTCAATGGTGGATGGAGTTGTACCAGGTTTGAAGTGGGATGGCTGGTCTGGGAAGTTAAGCAGGAAGTTATTGTGGGATGTTACTAGGTTATTTAACGCGTTGCCACAGCTGTTGGCTCTAGCGCAATTCCAGTTCAGTGTTTTGCATTAAAGTCACCAGCAATGACAACGTTACTATATTTATTAATGATTTTAATCATATCTTGGGAGAATTCTTCATGCTTTGTGGTTGTGTTGTAAATAGCTACTAGAATTATTATTTGGTTATTTATGGTTAGTTCTACTGCTATGTTTTCAATTTTTGTTAGAGGAAGGAGTGACAGGGGTTTAGGTTTGATTGACTCATGGGTTAGTATTGCTACACCCCACTCGTTTTCAAATTTTTACTACTAACTATGCTTCAGAACTCTCTATCATACCTATGGATCCGGTAGTGTTGTAGACTGAAATATTTGTCCTGACTCAGCCACGTTTCTGCCAGGAATATTATAGCTGGTTGGTGGGTTTCGACGAAGCCTTCGAATTCCATTTTTTTTGGGATGATGGAACAAGGATTCCAAAGCATACACTTTACAATTTGTTGGGTTGTAATTACCATCTAATTGAAACTGGCGCTGATGAGAGCTAATGCTGCTTGCTGTGGCGTTTCTGCTGATTTTATCGCTTGGATTTATTAAAACATAATCGAGAAAAAAAATCTTTATATACTAACGCAGAATTTTTTTTATTTTTTCTATTTTTAACCAACTCCTCATTTCTCAATTCAGCAATTACATTTTTGTATGTTTGTATGTTTGTGGTTAACTATTGAATTATTGATATAAAGCGAATATTCGAATGCGGTTTTGATTCGAAGAATCATGATTTTCCATATATTCGATCATTTTGGTAATATTTGAAAATTTGTCATCAGAGCCCAACCCTAAATTATGGAATAACACATACAGATTTGGAAAGCCTAATGTATCCTCTTTCTATCCTATATGGTGCCTATGCGAGTCAATCTCTGAGATTTGTGTTATTTAGCAAAGTGTAGAATCATGATTTTCTAATGATTTTGTTATTTGGCTTATGGTTGGATCTTGTTTCTCATATATTAATTTTTTCTTGAATTACACTATCAAGCAATTGTACACTTTCGTGAAATGTGTTAAAAAGAAGCGTTGAAAATTTTGTTTATTAACTTGTATTACACTGTCAAACCAATGTAGGTACACTTGCGTAAAATGTGTTAAAAAAAAGTGTTAAAAACTTCACACCGGTAAAAATTGTACCGTTGAAAATGATGGAATATACCGTCAAAACGTTAGGGGGGAGAAAACTCAATCCGTCGAGCAAAATTGTTGTTGGTTTACGAATCTCGATTTTTTGGCAGATTTGTTTGATAGCAGAAAGAACATCAGTCATCGAGCCGGATTGCTTTTTCTTGGTGAATCGAAATCGTCATTAATCTCTCTCTCTTCTCTAAAGGCTGGTATTCACGTAAAATTAAATTGCGCAATATATTTGTGTGACGTCAATATTGCACAGTAAAATTATATAAAATTTGAGTACATTGTGCAAAGTTCTGATGTCACACAATTATATTGCCCAGTTAATTGTAAGTGAATACCGGCCTTAATACTTCGCTTTTTGTTGTTAAGAAGATTAAATTTAAAAAAAAAATAAAATCAGTTTTCTCTCTCCTCAAAATATTTCTTGCACATTTTGAATTGTCAAGCTGGAGAGATAAATACATATGGTAGAGAATAAAAAAACATAAATCTTGAGTAAGATAATGGAAACACAAACAAAAAAGATCTGAGAATACAACCTCATACTTTTAAATATGATGATAATTTTTAAAGTTCAAACGTAAGCACTTTATCTATTTATAAAAAACATAAAAAAAAATTGTTTGTAGTCACAGTTAGTTCTTAGACATCATAAAGCAAACGATTATTCAAGCCATGACAAAATATCCTAAACAAATAATTTTGACGTTGCTTTTCTTGGTCCTGCTTGCGTCACCACAGAAAATAACCGCATATGTTTTCGAAGATGATCAACTTTATTTAGGTGATATGTGCATTTCAAAACGTGATAATTTGAACGAATATGGAACATGTACACTAATTGAAAGGTGTCCAACAGTATTTGATCAAATGAAGCTGGGAAATAATAACTATACAATATGTGGGTATGAAGGTTCTGTTCAAGTTGTGTGCTGTCCGAAAAAATCAAATACGCCAAATATTAATTTAACGTTATCGGAATCAGTCGACTGTAATGTTACTGGGACAGGAGAAGCTGGTGTTATAAAATTTATAAGTGATTGTGATATTTTAAATAAAAACAGTAATTATCCTACAGAAGAGTTTTGTGACCATGACGTATGTAAGGATTTAGTATGTTGCCCCATTAAATTAAGTACTCGATTAAAACATATTTGCTCGCACGTTGATATGCCAGCCAACGAGGTTGCCTTAAGATTACATCTAAATCAAGAATGTGTTGTGAAAGGCACCAATATAAAGGGACGATATCAACGAAATTGTGATTATGCTACTAGAAATCCACAAATGATGAACAATTTGCAAAGTGTTTGTAATGATATTTCGTGTAAAGGTTGGTATTGTTGCCCAATAGAAGAGCCGCATGATAGATACCACTGCGAAAGAAAAATTCCATTGCCAAATGTGAAATTAGTGGGACCAAAATGTATTGACACAAAAACTGGACACACAGGCAGATGTCGGAGTACCGATGATTGTTTTGGTTTTACGTTGGATGAAATACTTAAATTAGATAATTGTGGGCATCGTTGCTGTCTTAATTATTATTGCTATCCGGATCCTGTTCAACATGTTTCTAACCAGCCTCTTGATGTTCAAAGTGAGCGTATTAAGTAATATATTATATTTTTAAATATAAATGTGACTGTAAAATTTCTAAATATATTTTTAGAATGTTGGGAATATTCGAAATTCGTGAATAAACGTGACATCGAAGTGGAAATGAATTTAAATAAAAGTCGCGCTGAATGTAGCCCGGAAATTAAACCCGTCGGCGGATCAGTAGTTGAGCCTGGAGAATTTCCACACATCGTAAATAATTCATTTAAAATATTAGTTTTGTATGAATTAATGGAATACATTTTTATAATTTATAGGCTGCTTTAGGTTATGTCCAAAATGAGGATACTAAATGGGGTTGCGGTGGATCATTAATTAGTGATGAATATGTTTTAACAGCGGCGCATTGTTTAGTTGACAACTCAGGATATGAATTAAAAAAGATACAATTTGGCATAATCGATTTAATAGACGATATTGAGGTACTTGATTGCCCAGAAATTTATCATGTATTGCGAACTATCCATCATCCTGACTATAACAGAAGTTTCGCCTATAATGATATCGGTTTAATTCAACTCGATCGCAAAGTAAATTTTAATTATCATATTCGACCAATTTGTCTGCCATCGTCCTCAAATTTACCAGAACGATATCAATCAATGGGTTGGGGTGTTATGGGAATTCCGAAGGACGAAATATCAAAAGTATTAAATAAGGTCGATCAAGAATTGGTTTCTCATAATAAATGCGAGGAGTTTTACAAATTAAACCCTTCTAGAAAACTAAATAGAGGCATTTTGGAAGAAACTCAGTTATGTGCTGGTTCTAAATTTGATATACAAGGGACTTGTCAAGTAAGTCGTACAACGATTTTTTTCTTTATATGCCAATTAACATTTTATTAAACATTTAAAGGGTGATTCGGGTGGTCCACTAATAGCAAAACATCCTAAAATACAGCGCATGTACGAAATTTATGGTATCGTATCAACTGGCACAATTTGTGGTTTTATTGATAATCCAGGAATTTATACAAAAGTTTTTCCATTTAAACAATGGATTGAGAGTATTGTTTTTCCAGACATTGGGTAGTTTTAAAGAATTATATTGATTTGTTCCTATATTAAATTGTGTATGAACAATAAATTACTCTAATTACTTTAATAATAATATATATATTGTTACAAACTGGGCTTCTGAATTCGTCTGGATTTTGCACTTAAAAGCACTGTGAGCTTTTATGTCATACTTCACTTTATTTTTTTACACTTTGATATTCGCTTTTACTTTACTTATTCAAATATGTCCGCTTGCTACTTGTGGCGGCTACTACAACAGATTTATTTCACTTGTTACACGATTTAAAGTAAACCGAAAACTGTACCTTGCTTTCATCGGTCGTGATTACCAGTTTAATACTACTCCCGAAATTTCCTTTGTTGCGTGTCATAAATCATCTTCATTTTGGATGTTTTGTTTATGACACATAATCATCTGGAAATATCGTTTTTATGGCTTATGGGCGGTGTGTTTGTGTGTGGTTGTTCGTTTATCCGTGAATCACTAAACCACGCCTTCCTTTGTACGCTACATCTCAGCCGTTCTTGTTTTTACTAGATCATTATGAATTTGTAATAAAAACATTTGTCACAACGAGCATCGAACAATCGACGTTTCTCTCCATACCTCGCGCCAAACGTCTCAGCTATCGCTGTTTATAACGTTGACTTGTTATATGATGGCCATAATCGTCACACCACCCACTCCTTAATTCTGCTCGTCCCGAACAGAAACATTATTTGGGTCTCATTGGTATCGTGCCAGCCTATCGACATGTACTACTATCACCTATGCTCGCTGGCTCCGCTAAATCCTGTACACGACGTCGTTTATCCTCTTTATAATTTTATATGGTCGTTCCTCCCAATTACTTTATAGGTTTGGGGACTATGGGTAACGCCATACTAAATCTCATTCGCCATATCCATTGTTGCTTACTCTTACACCGTAACGGGCCTATGATCGGCCTCTTTTCAGCTGGATATTCCTTTGAACATGCTCATGGATTTCAGCCATTCTGATTCTGAGGTCGCTTACATAGTTCTCGGCTCCTCGCACGGCAGCTATATTTCCTTTTCAAAGAGGATTGTTGGTGGTAAATTCCCCGTGATATCGTGTACTGCGCTACGATATGCCATATTAAACAAGGCGATATGCCGATCGCAGTTCTCCTGATTTGATCCAACAATTTTTGCCAGGTTCTCTTCTAAGTCACCGTTGAATCGCTCGACCATTCCATTCGAATGTGGATATAGTGATGTCATCCTTGTCGTTTCAATACCGAGCAATTTGCACCTCTCTTGGAACAAATTTGAGGCAAAATTACGACATTGATCCGAATGCAGCTCCAACGGTACTCCATATCTCTTGATCCAGTTATTTTCGAATTGTGCAGCCACTGTTTGTGCTACCTGGTTTGGTATTGGATAGAATTTCGGCCACTTACTGAAGTAGTTGATACACATAAGCATTTATCGATTCCTATCAACTGTTCGCAGAAATAAAGCTCTTACGTTGTACTGCTGCATTCGCCCTGGGTTCGCCATGCTGGTCCTGAAGTATGACACTTTTTGCACCGATCTTTAATATCATTGCGGCAGATGACCCATTAGAAACGTTTCCTCACTTTGGCCAAAGTTGTATTAACGCCCAGATGTCCGCTGCTTGATCCATTGTGAACTTCATTTTCTCTGGATCAGTGCGAATTCCTTTCTCCGACACGATATGCCCAAGTACTTCACTTCATTCTTGAAGAGTGCAAACTTGTCCGAGTTAACTTTCAGTCCCACAGCCTTGATACATCGTAAGAGCTCGCACAGATTTTTGAGGTGTTCGTCGAAATTTTTCCCAATTAGAACGTTGTCGTCTAGGTACACCAGACATATCTTTTAATGCAGTCCTCTCAAAATTTGCTCCATCAATCTCTCGAACCTAGCTGGTGCATTGCACAGGCCAAATGGCATAACTGTGAATTGCGATGAAATCGGCCTTCTTCTTGAATCGCAACTTGCCATTATCCACTCTTCAAGTCCAGTGTGCTGAATAATGTAGATTCTGATAATGTGACTAAGAGTATCATCTATCCTGAGTAAAGAGTAGCTATCATTCCTCGTGACATTATTTAGTTTTCGGTAATCTACGCAAAACATCATTGAGCCGTCTTTCTTTTGCACTAGAGCTACCGGTGAAGTCCATGGACTATTGGATAGCCCAACGATTTTATCCCGACACATATTGTTTAGTCAATGGCAGTCTTCTTGGTGCCCTTGCTGTGCTTCCCATTTCGATTCTGTGCTGCACCATCTCCTTTCGGCCATATTCATCTTTACTGCTTCGAAATACCTCGGCATACTCTGACAACATTCGTACTGTTATCGCGAACTGCTCGTCTTTCAAATGCATGAATTGTTTTCTTCGCCTCGATACTGCATTGGGCGATACTAACAGCAGGCTGGATTTTCTCGAGGAAGCCACCCGACTTAAGATGTTTAGCTTGTTCAGTTATGTTCATTAATGTTAGTGTTTTTCCGTACCGTAATCCTGTTCGGTATATCTCTGTTGTTGGTTCTTATTTTGCCACTTTCATGTTCCCAGGGTCCCCATCCATACAAGCGTAATTAGAAATTAAATCGTAAGTTTGTGGAGAGATGGTCGACAGTAGATGTAAATATTTAGTTTTTTGGGATGTGATGCCCCGCAGGTCGAATTGTATCTCGATTAGGGAAAGATACCATCCCCTCCAGCGGATTTAAAAGGTTTGAAAGACCCAATAGCCCATCGCACCTTGCTGGGTGTGAAAATTTTCCCAGAGCGACTCCATATCCTACTGTGAGGCGCATAGGCCACCTCACTTGAAGGATCATGCGAGTCCTCTTGGGCTCCTACCACTACTGAATCCGGAAAGTGGGTCTCTAGCAGTACCTCTAAGGTTTCCTTCCGGTTTTCAGTGAACCCCCCCCCCCCATCTTGCTTCTGGAGAAGTCTTAACCATTTGAATGATCCCTGGAAAGGACTTTCTGGAGACGAGCTGCAGAGGGCAATTCATTGATTCTCTCACAGAAATTCCTCCAGGTAGCCCTTGTGGATCTCCTTAGTTCGAGATTATATTCCGTCAAGGCGATCTTATACTCGCCCCATTCACCGGTGCGTTTAGCCTTGTTGAATAATCTTCTCGATTTTTTTCTCAGTTTACCCAGCGTCCCGTTCCACCAAGGGACCATCTTTGTGGGCTCTCTTCGCTTAACTGGGCAGCTGTTCTCGTAAGCCAAGTGTATAGAATTATGCAGCTGGTTTAAACAGATCTCCAAACCCTCAGGAGACTCTATGTTCCCCACAACCGAGGGCATTTCTGATTCGAGTGAGACTCTATAAGAGTTCCAGTCTGAATCTGATGTGCAAGTGATCCGATAATGAGGCCTCTTCAGACACATGCCAGTTTTTGACCAAGTCGCTGAAATGCGGACTAGCAAGTGTCAGATCTAGGACCTCTTGCCTAATCGCATTTATAAAAGTAGGTTTCCTTCCCCTATTGACAATGTCTACATTATTTGAGATCAGAAATTCAAAAAGGTACTCAGCCCTGTTATTGATGTCGGTGCTACCCTACACCGTGTGGTGCTCGTTTGCATCGCATCCTATTAGGTAGGCCAGCCCATTGCGTTTGCAATGAGCTATGAGCCGCCTAACGTCAAGTGGAGGTATTAACTCTAAGTCTCCAGGAAAGTAGGCGGAGGCCATTATAGCCTTCTGTTTGCCTCTTTCACCCAGAACTTCCACCATTACTGCAACCAAGTCCCTGGAGATGAACTCTGAAATGGGAATAAAATTAATTTGCGAACTGGCCAACACAGCCGCTCTTGGACTCTGAGTTTCATTATGATAAATTAACTTACCCACTTGATTTGGTATACCTCTAATCTGGTTACCAATCACCCATGGCTCCTGGATTAGAGCCATGCCAATGTTTTGGCACATAAACCTACGACAAAGGACGTCCGAATACGCCTTTGCATGATGCAGGTTTATCTGCAGCCAGGCGATGTGTGCCTTCAGTTTACCGAAGGCCCCTTCTGAAGGCCCTGCCGTACGTATGCTGGCCCTACGTATACACATACATACAATATATGAGAGATGGAGCTGAGTAACAGAAAGAGGAATTTAATACAACGGGCATTTGGAGTTTTTGGACTTTTGCTCGGTCATTCCATTTTTTGCGAAGAGATTGGACACACCATCAATTTATAAAGGGTAAAAACTAAAATTTATTAAATACTTTTTTTGTAATTCAATTTGTGATTCGGAATAAATTCAATTTTGTAAAATAAAAAAAAACATTATAACTTTGTGAATTAAACATACTATTTGAGTTTTTTTTTTTTAATTAAGTAAAATAAACAAATATATTAAGTGAGCTTATATTTATTGCTTTATAAGCATCATTTTTTACATAACACATGCTGATTTTTAGAGGAAAATGATGACGCTTTAACATGAATATAGTTACAAGATGGTCTGATGCGACCTAATACTAGTTACGACATCTTTTGTAAATCCCTCAAAACTTATTTTTACATACAATATATAACAAACAAAATTCGCGGCATTCTTCACAAGAAAAAATTCAAAATAAGTATGACGTATCAGTTTTTTGATGTAACAAAAAGAAATTGTTTACATTATTAACTTTTAAACAATGTTTAAAAAAATTTTTATAAAATTTAAAACCAATATTTTATGCTTAAAAAAGAAAGCATACATTTTTAATTATTTACACAAAAATTTGGTTTAATTGCAAAAGTTTTGTTTAACCAACGTATAGTTTTTTATACCATTGTTTAAATATGAGATCTTATAAACAATAGTTTGCCTTTAAGATTTTATTAATGTTCAATTTTTGATTTGTTTTACTAATACAATTTTTATCGTTTAGAAATTTGTAAATTTTTCATCATATCTAATTGTTTCTTATTTATCTTAATTGTTACTGTTGGTTTCTTTAAAAAAAACAACCTATCAATATGAGCAGAAGGTCTAAAATAAGCTGCAAATAGAAATACCAAAATCATATCAAAATCTAATTTCCACTAGATATTGATCATTTAAACATAAAAAATTCCTAAATAGTCGTGCAATTTTACTTACTCACTATAAGATTACAACGCACGGAACATTTTTCGTCTTGTATTTTTCTATTCTAAATAATATCTACGTCTTGTCAAACACAAATTTTTATTCGAATTTTACTTGTTTTTATGATTATGGATATTGTTGTTCAATAAGACGATATACACAAAAGTATTTTTGTGTCTTTTACTTGTTGTTGTACATTACTGTGCTTTTTTTATGCCATACCGGTAATAATATTTAACGAAATCAACCTCGTTCAATTTATATAAATGAACTGGAAAAATTGAAAACCCCACCCCAAAAACAAAATGCGCCTTTTCCCCGAAACCAAAAATAAAGTTAGAGACAATAAAATAGTAAAAGCAATTTTATTCCTTCTTAAATGATTCCATAACACAAATTTTTGTACATGTGTAGTGTACACAAAAACGAGTTTTGTGTGTGTGTGTATTCCTTTATAAAATATTGTTTGCGTAAAGTACAGAAATGTCAAGTAAGTTTTACTTAGTGTTCAATTAGAAAATTTAATATATGTGTATATATATGTGCATGGTTTCTATATTGTATGCGACTCTAAACAAGAGAAGCAGGTGGGAAAAACTTTTCATCACATACACGCAAAGCAATAAAATAAAAAACTTTTTTCGGTTTTCCCAAAAATAACCATGAGCCATAATATAGCAATAAAAATTTATTTGTTTCAAGTTAAACTTTATCGTTTATTATCGATTTCAAGATTATTCGTTACACGTTAAATTAGTACACATATCGCTATTTATCTAGATAGCTCTATTGTAATCATAATTCATGTTTCATATTACGAAAGTCTGACATAATACGTGATGCTTTTTCCAGATTATTCGTATTATTGAACTTTTAATAGTGCTTAATGCCTATCAAGATAAAAATAACCTTAACGAATTTAGAACGTTGACCTTGATAGTCGTATGCAATACTAACTACTTACTAGGTCATTCGATTTAACAACTTCTAATTTTTTTCATATAGTAGTATCATTTTACAATCTTAATTCATCAAAAGCGATTTAATACTTAAATCGAAACATCAATTAAAATATTCAGATTCAGATACATTGGTGGAATCCTGTAGAGTATTCTTGTTCTATACAGGAGTTCCAAGTTTAAGACGTTCGAGTGCAGACTGTAACTTAGTTGTTTTTAATACGGCCTTAGAATACGGCCAATTAAAATGTAACTTGGATATTTATCAACCGATTACGATTTTACGATGAAATAGGTGCAGTAGAAATAGAATTCTAAAATGATTTTTAGATAAGCTACTATAATATGGCTATCTGGAATACAACCAGGCTAAAATTGTGCAAAGTAAAAGGAGTGCGCGCTTGTTATTTCGGGTTAGTTGCATGCATTACAGTAAAATATTTATTGCTCAAGAAAGCATTAAGCCGATAATGTAATCTCTTGAAATACAATTCGTCTTAAAGCCATTTCAGCATTAAACAACCTTTCCGCATAAGCTCTGTATGATTGCTTCCCGTTATAGCTGTAAGTTTGCATATTTTGGGGAACATGTGGGGCCTAAGTGTCGAACTTACTGATGTTGTTAGTACATTTGTTGCTACAATTATTGGTAATCTTTGTTAGTTTCAGTAGTTTCTAAGTAATCTACGGTCACGACGTTAGCAGTTTGGAATTAAACATTCAGAGCTTATACTTTATTCGAAGCCATCCCGGACCGCGCAGACACAGAATTATTTTCTTTTACTTTCATTTTGAAATTGGACATGTGTGATGGAAGAGGAATGTTAATTTGATTTCTAGACTCTTTTCTGAACCTGTTATAAAGGAACCTGGCTATTTATTAATCAAAAAAATATCTCTGATATCGTTCTGAGAATTTCATAAAAATTGTATCATATGTAGTAAGTTGCAGTCTCACCTCTAATTATTATTGAATCATATAAAATTGTAACTGAACTTGAAAGCAACCTTTTTCAATCAAAATTTTGTTAGTTTTAAACGATCTGTTCAAACGCTGAGTAGAAGAGTGTACTCAAATAAACTTACTTGAGGTGAATAGTTTTTTGGGACTAATAATGTAACAAATTTTACAGATATGGCTAAACAAAGCCTAAAAATTGAACTGAATAGAGAACCATCATGAATCGTTCCTACAACTCAAGCATAAGCTTTCCAGTTCTCCAATATTACCATATACCGAAGTATCAATATACGGATAGAATCAGTTCTATCACAAAAACAAAGTTTATAATGTTTATAAGCACTTCAAGGAACCCAACACAGAGTAATAATATGAAAGAATTTGGATTAAACGAGTGCAGCCCTAACCATTTAAAAATAACATAGACGAGTTAGGGAGGGTTGTAGTATAATACGCGTTCATCCGTGTTGATATGCACCAATCCTTTTAAGCTCTTTTAATTACTGTTTTCACGCCTCGTGCTGCTTAATATTAGCAATAAGGTAGACAGAAAGAAAATAGCTAAAATGCACGAATTTCCTAAATTAAGATATTAGAACTGCTTTAGTAAGGGACCACGACAATGGCATGAAGCTTAACGTCAAGAGGTATTGGGCTTAGTGGAAGTCATTGGAAATAGAATCAGATAAGATTTTGAGAATATACCGATGGAAACAATACCAATTCACCAATTACTAAAATATAAAAAAAGAGGTCCTGGAGCAATGGTGTATGACGTATGATATTTGCTTAAACACCATAATTTATTACACAAAATTAGTAAAAGATTACCGGATAGTGAATCACGTAGTTGAAAAAGATGCCGGTTACGTTTCTGGTTAATTAGCTATGCAGATTCTGAGTATCACTAGAGCTACATTAGGATTAAAGCAAAATTTCGAATCAACCGTGTTTCAGAGGTATTGGGTCGTATACTCAACATTAAGAAAACAAGCACTACACCAATATATATGATACTGGAGGAGCATCTAAGGAAAAAAGTCAAAACCAACTAGGATAATTGGAACCGTTGCACTAAAATGTCAGTTGTTTCCAATTTTGTCATTTTTTTTTGTAAAATCCAGTAATCAAATCAAGTCAATCATGGCCTACAAATCGTAACTTTGTAGGCTATGATTGACTTGATTTGATTACTGGAAACGAAACTGTTCCAAGTGCGTTCTTAGACCTAATCTTACATCAAAATAAAATAAAGTCGAAACAAATGTGATTATATTTCGCAAAGTGATTAAATAAAATGAAAATCTCAATCAATCGTATTCAAAATCAATGTGTCAGGAAAAACATGAAATATGCTTAGTATAAAAAACAAAAGCGATTACTTAATGGTTTCTAAGTATACGCGTGTAAAATAACGATCTTATTCCATAAACCGCGAGGGTCGTTAATAAAAGGATGTGTATACAATATAACATAGATTACCCAATTAGGTTATATACTTTAGGAAACATATAAATTACAATTATTAATTATAAATTTAATTAATTGTTTTTTAGTAGGTAGAAGAAGCTTAATCACAATTAATATTAATTGGCTAAAATAATTACTTTGCTCTTCTTGCTTCAATTTTTTTTTTTTTTTTTTTATTTTTTTAATAATAAAATTTATATCGTATATAAATAACACAGCAACAACGAACTGGTAAAACATAAATTTTATGCTACCACCTGAAGAGAAAATGTTGATGAGTTAAGTGAGTGAGGTGATTAAATGTTAGAGGGTGGAATTTTTACTATAAATTTTGTAATATCTATTTTCAAGATACGTTTAAGATATAAACAAGTTTTGTATTTATCTATCCAACATAACCAGATCCCATATTCAGATAAACGCAATTATACATAATACTCGTACCTATCTCGTATTTATATAAGTAAAATATATAAATTCAAATCTATAAAATGTAGTAATGGGTACAGGTAACGACAAAGAACATGGTAATAAACAGGTGAAAGTTTTTTAATTAAATTAATCTTAGATAACGAGTTACATTTTCTTTTTGTTTAGAAAACTCAAAAAAAAAACATAAATATAAATATGTGCAACAACAACAAAGTGTTTTGATGTGATAAGAGCATAACAATATCTTTGGTATTGTTGTTGTGCAGTGTAGACAACATAAAACAGTATAATATACAAAATACCATGTCATTAAAGATGACACTTTAAAATGTTGATTTAAATGTGTGTTGGATAAACATTTTTATATCTCCTTTTAAAGAGATTAAAGTGTACTATAAATATTCCGTTGAATATACTACATATATGAAATAGTATATTATGTAGGTGAATATTTTCTATTTCTATTAGTTTGAAATAGAAAGAGTAATCAAAATATAAACTGTTGAACACCTTGGAACACCTATCTTTTCAAAATATTAGCTTTTGAACACCTTAGGTTGTTTTGTTCCAGTTTAGTATCTGAAGGTTAAAAAAACAATTTCGTACCTTGAGGCAAATCCTAGGAACATGTTAATTTAATCCTTGCAATTGAACAGTTCAAAATCTTCCTCCTAATAATATAGCAATTTGTTGAAACGATATACAACAAATGGGTTTAGTTGATTTACTTCGGTCTAAAAAGACCAAAGTATTGAAATCCTGTTCAAAATGATCAGAAATTTGGTTGAGTCAAATCAATTTTCTCAAAGATTTGAAAGTTCCTGGAAAACACCATTAAAAAATGACTGTCCGTTTGTTACATGGCCGGTTTAAACTTTTCTTAGACCAATCGGATCCTATGGTCCAGGTGGACAATTGAAAATCTTTT